>APFE030940675.1:95481-169604 GCA_000404065.3 Pinus taeda
CCTCTTACACTCTCTTACACACTTTAATGACTTGTCATGAAAAGATTCATCTTACACCTCTTTAATGCATAAGTTACACTTCTCTCCTAAATGCATAAGTTACAATCCTCTCCTTTATGGCATAAGTTACACTCCAATTTTGGCATATGTAACTTCTCCTCAAGGCATAGGAGTTACTCCCTCTTGAATTTGACCTCCTTTCTCTTCCTATATATTTGTGTCTCGCATCCTCACCTGACACACTTACTTATGAGAGGAGAATTCAAACTTGAGAAAGATATAGTTGGAGAGTATAGAGGAAGATTGAGAGAGAGAGATAGAAAGAGAGTCTTGAAGAGCAAGAGCATATCTTGGAGAGCCAAAGTGATTTAGTGTTTGCATCAACCACTGCTATCAAAGATCTTCTTCAAAGTTGGGTTAACTTCTTCATTCTCTCATTGTACTTTGTACCTCTGTTGAACAATTGGTTTCTAATAGAAGAATAATATGGTCAGGTATTCCACTTATGGGTTTTTCCCTAGTCATTGACCTAACTTCTCTATGTCTCGTTGAGTTCTTGATTGTTTTCCATTATGCATATGGTTTATATGGTTTATCTTCTATCTACAATTACTTAACTTATTTTGCAGCATAAATAATTTTTGGATTTAAGTGATTGTAATAGCATAGAACATCAAAATTTCAACAAAAACGTAACTAGAAGGTGAGGCATAAGCATAAATATTTTTATCTATTGCATGCAATAGAGAAAGGAAATAATGTAAGTACAAAGGAGAAGGCACTCTCAATGGAGTCACTTGAGACCTTTGGTCTACTAAGTTTCTACAGGCACTAAACACCGTCTATTATGCTCTCTCACTCACACTCACAGTTGTTTTACTCTATTATGGAATAAGACACAATTTAGCATAATGGAACCCATTCCTCCTAGTGGTTGGGTTATATTATAGCCCAATATCCAACTAGGGGTCATTCCATGAACTCTCAACTAGGGTTACAACTTTTACCTTCTACAGTATTCTTCATAGTCCTCATGTGGCTATCCCCACATGCATGAGTAATGGGCTCTGATGTGGCATCCACTTATGACATGGTGGTAAAACATGGTAGGTCAACTTCTAGGAGGCACAATTTTTGCATAGGAACTCTTACTGGTGAAATTTTTAAATTGTTCAAAAGGTCTCCAAGTATGGAACTGTGTCATAGAGCCCTAAACCTAAGAGGGAAATTTTTACCCCCAAAAAATGTCATAGGCTATGAAATTAATCTGAATTTAAACAAGAACGAAGCAAATTACAGATATAACCATAAATACAAAGATGCAGTAGAACTAACACTTCATTTCATTAATATCAAATACTGAAATATGCTTACAAAGATAATGGAAATAAGACTAGCTCGGGAGATGGTAGTTTATCTCTAAGAAGAGATGTGGCGGCTGTTGGGCAATTTAATTGCTTAAATTGATTTTATTAAATTACCAACCACGGATACTCGTAAGCTTGTGATGATGCCAACAAAATATATGCAGGAGTAGGCAACTAACTCTATGTCTAACTAAATGATTTCTGATTCAATATAATATGCAAGGGAAGAGGCTCCTAATTGAGGAGGTCCTGGTTGTCCTTCCCTGCAATATTATAGATTGAAAAGAAATCATTGATTACATAAAACCAGAAACTTGAAATAAAGAAAAGAGAATGAATTTTAATTGTTGTTCAGATTCAAATAGAGAGAGAGACTAACTTAGTCCCTTGATTGTCCTCTCATATACTGATCCAAACTAAACTGAGATTCATTCATAAGCATAAGAAATGAGATAACTTGAAACTTAAAAGCAAAAGAATGAATTTCAATTATCATGCAAATCAAATGGAGAGAGAGCCTAACTTAGACCCTTGGTTGTCCCCTCGTATGCTAATAAGATTTTAATTTAAAACTCATTCATCAATCACAAACAAATCCTCAAAGATCTAGGCAATTAAATGAAATAAGATCTATTATGAAATAAAATGTTTCTTTGATCTTTTCAGAGTGAGCTCAATTCTCTTAAGAACAAAGTGACAAGATATTCCATAAATTCATATACTACATTAACACAATTTATATCTAAAACTATAGAATGGAAATTTATGTAAAATGAAGCTTTATTCTATTCCATCATAAGTTGGATACATGCTCCAAGAGTCCTCTTTTTGGAATGGAGGAGGTGCTCCTATTTATACAAAAATTTAAGCAACTAACTCATTAATGGGGATCCACTAATCCCTCATATGATTACAACCAATATGAGACACATATTCCTTTATCCATGAATTTTCTCCATGAGATATGCTTGACCCCTATCCCAAATCTCTTTCAAATCTTCAAGAGAATTCGAATTTGAGTCTTGGAGGCCACATAAGAGTGTCTTGGAACCTTCAAAATCACCTACACATGTCACCAAACTCATTCCACCTTTAGGTATAAGCCAATACATGTTATTTTTCTAACTTTTAATCATAAATTCACTTTAAATGCATAAAATAAATGACTTTGGAAAATGAAACTATCAACCCATATGGCAATGAAAATATGATGATAATGTGATGAAACGAGGTGACAAAATGAGGATAAAGGTGAAAATGGAGTGAAAATGTATGCTAATTTAGCAGCCCAACATACCCCCCAACTTAAGTTATTGCATGTCCTCGTGCAATCTATTGCATTGATTTACTTTAATCATGATTTGATCTTTTGAATTGTCTTCCTTTTATATGAACTTTGGCTGATGTTAATTCTTATTTCATCTTCTTATAACCATTTGACTGCTTTGTTCCTTTTGCAAAGTGTCATTTTGAAAAATATGTGATTGCAACATATTAATTTGGTTGGTTCTTGTGTGGTAACCAACTTTTATTAGTATTGGTTCTTGTGTAACAATACTTTTGTTATTTTTGTGTTGCATCAAAATACTTTGAAAACATTGAATCAACCATTCATTCTATGATCATCATTGCAAAACATGTAACGTTTTGAATCATAATGCAATAGTAGTTGTTTGGCAAAGTATGTTGGTTAGGATGGCATGTGTATAAAGGACATATATGACATATGAAAGGTGATATATCGCGAAATGTGAATATGAGGTATGAACATGAATTCCCCCTCCAACTAGAGATATGACAGTGTGAAAAAGGAAGTGAGGAACTTTCCAAAGTTACAATTTTAAGCATTTTAAGGAATTGCATGACTAAAAATTAGAAAACCACATACCTTCACTTACCCTCAATGTACATGAGTTGTGGACGCTGAAGAGTGTGGCTGTTGATGCTGTTGGATCATGGAGTATGTAAACAAAGGAATTTGGATCTTCTTCTATGTTCTTTTTGCTGATGACAAGGGTTGAATCTTTATTGTTGTTATGACAAATTGATCTGTTGCAAACTTCTGAAATGGTTTAGTCTTCGATCATTACAAAACCCAATTGTACAATTCTAATCATGCGAATAAATGTGTCGATGTCGAGCATGAAGATAAGTCATTGGATTATCAACCATTGATGCATGTCGTTAACCAATGCAAGGCAACTCACCATTAATGTCAATGAGTGCCAAGGTACTTAAGTGCATCTTGCGAAGGGAGAATAAATGAGTTGATGTCGAGCCACTTGTAAGATCCAACGATCAAGGGACATTGGTGTATTCCCATGATTGCTGGCGAGAGAGCCTATCATTAAGGCATACAAGCCTCAAGGTACTACTAAGGACTCTAGCCTTGAACCTAGATAATGTGCTAATGTCGATAGGTCAAGACTTGTTAGAAGGGAGGCCTTAAGGAATCCTCCATCATCGAACTCGAGCATAAAACAATAATTTTGAAGGATTATGGATGAGAAATTTTGCATTGGATCAAGGTTTATTTGGAAAAATGAAAAGGAAATGGAATGAATCAGCCTTGTAGAGGAGCTGAATGTTTTTATTGATGGGTTACAAGTTAGTGAAAGTGAGGCAGGAAAATGACTGTGAAGGAAAATGAACAATGGATCAAGGTTTTATTTGAAAACATGAAAATGAAAATGAAATGGAAAAATTATTGACTAAAGAAGTGGGATTGCAATGAAGTTTTTATTTACTGAAAAAGGAGTAGAAATATAATGGCGAATGTAAAGGGAAATGAGGTGAACGTTTATTGACTGAAGAATCATGGATGCAATGGAGACATTGGCATCTGAAAGGCTTGCAAGTGATGGATCTGATCTGGCATCATGTGCTCATGCATTGATGTTTCATCTTTGTTAAAAGAAATGTCCATCTTTGAGAGGCTGATGTGATGGATATGATGACATTCTCCCCCTTGGCTTACCCAAAAGCATGTCCTCATGCTTGAAATGGGGTCTTTAAAAGACATTGTTTACTTGTGGTCATTTGTTTAACTTCCTCGAACCTGCAAAAACTTAGTACTTTTTCTGTAATGAAATGTAAGTTTATCATAATAGAGAGGCAATCAATCTCTCTATTTATGACATTTACAAAAATAAACTGAGAAATTGTACTAATGAAACAAATTCATGAAAGAAAAACCAAAAGAATTTTTACCTGTCTCGAAACTAGTGCCTCATTTTACCTTTTATGTCTTGTCAGCAATTTCTTCATTCTTGAACTGTTTCAAACTCTTTTGAAAGCTTTCTCATTGTGTATATCTCTCCAAGATCTTTCCAACGATGCTTGAATCATTGAAATCCGATGTTGTATGAGAAAGTTGTGCTTATTTGAAATTTGGGTGAAACAGTGAAGATTATCATAAGGTTTCTCAGTTGCAGGATTGCGCCCTTCCTACATCTAAAAATGTTATCTATCTTCTTTGGCTGAGCCATGACATAAAATTTTCCAGTTTGTGATGTCATTGGCTTCTGTACCTGCAAGACTCAAAGAAACATGACCATATAAAAATACTTTATGAAACGAAAATGCATGTATACAGGATTCAATCTTTCATCTGCAGGATTCTCTTCAAGGCAATTTGTAAACCAATAATCCTATAGATGAAGCACCCTTGTCGTTCTTCTTCTTGATCCATTTTCAGTGTTGAAAAATGAGCTGGAAAATGGAGGGTGACTATGTAATAGTGATGTAGCAGTGGGTGACATGGCAAATGGATGATGTGACATGTTGACTAATGATGTGGCAATGAATGTGTAATATTGGTCAATGTTGTGCTGCAATGTGGTGGCAAAATTGTTGTTTAATGAATGTTGTGGCAAAATAGAAGAATAATTAACAAATACCAATCCTTACAAGATTTGAACTCATGACCTCCATTATGTAATTTGAATAACTTACCAATAAATCACAAGTCACATTTATGAATTTAATAGAATTTTGGAAATTTTAATTATTCTAAAATGAAAATTGAAACAACAACTTGACAAGTGGCCAATCTAAATCCAAGATTTTTAGGAAATATGATTCAAAAATATTTGGAAAATCATTTTTCATATCTTTTGAATTCGACCTTTCCAAGATTCTTAGGAAAATGAAATTCCAAAATATTTGCCAAATTATTTTTCATATCTTTTGAATTCATCATTTCCAAGATTTTTAGGAAAATGGAATACCAAAATATTTGCCAAATTAATTTTCATATATTTTGAACTCATCCTTTTTGCCTAAAAAGTGGATTCTTTAACCATTTTTTTTTCTATAAAGCTTGGGAAATGTTTATGATTTTTTTATATATTTTTTTGTTGCAGGTTGTAAGCATGGAGAAAATCTCATCTTTGTAGTAAGAATTTTTTTTTTAATTATTAATATTTTTTTGTTATTTAATTATTAAATTTTTTATCATTTTTTTTAAATTATTGATTGATTTTTTTCTCTGCAGCTTGGAAACACTACTGGGTGGTTGGCCATGGCTCTGTGACTCAGCCAATGGATGGTCGTGGCCTTGGCTGTTGGTTGCATTTAATTGAAAAACCGTTTTTTTTCACGCAACCTCACAAATAACACTCCAGAGAACCCTGAAAATATCTCAAATGGTTACGAATTTTGAGAAAATATTTTTGCAAAACATAATTCACCCTGTTCTGAGAAAAACCCATGTTTTAGATTTTTCATATTCGTTTTCATTTGGTCACAAAATGAATTTTTTAAAATGACGTTTTTAACCTCTGCGAATTTGGCCTCTGTTCAGTTAACTGTCGGTGAAATTTTTTTTTATTTTTTTATTTATTTTTAGGACAATGCATAGCTATCTTTCATTTTTTTCAAAATCACACATAACATTTGCAGAAATTTGTTTCCTTGGCTTCCATGAATTTTATTTGTTTACTTTATTCTCATTTTCATTTTGGTGTTTTTATTTATTTTATTATTTTTAAAAGAAACAAATAATGGAAGAAATTTTTTTTTAACAAAAGATATACTAACATGAAATCTTTTTTCTGATCCTCTGGGTCACACAAAGCACATGAGGAGAGCATATTTATGAATTCTTTATGTAATTGAAATCTAAAATTTGAAAAGAAATATAAGAAGAATTTGATTTCAAACCTCAAATTTTAACTTTCTAAACTCCATTTGTTTTCCTTCTTCACAAATATCCCTTTGATTGTAGATCTTCCTGCCAATGGTTAGTGAATGCAATGGCTCTTACTGCACCACCAAAATTTCCAAGAAAATGAAATCAAATTTGAAAATCAAAAACTTAAAAAAACACTCTCCAAGCTTGGTTTTATTTTCCTATTCTATACTATTCTATTTTGAGAACAAGATTTTTTTGTTTTTAAGTGTAGGAGTATTTCCAATGAAGCCATTTACGGATCAAAATATCTAGTATGCTCACATCCAAATGTGAAAAATATACCTGAATGTTTACAAGGATATGAGAGATCAATTGCACATTTGGATTAAAATCTAGGATTCGTTGAAGAATGGAATAATGTCGTGGCCTAGTCACCTTTTGAAATGAATCTTCAATGTAAACTTCATTCGCTTGTCTCTCCTCCAAATGCTTGAATATCATTCTAGATCTCCTATCCGTAAATGGATTAGTTAGAAACTCTTATAGTGAAAAGATTGATTGAAATTTATGCATCCTATTTATCATGATTTATATATGCAGCTAAAAATGAGATTCAAAGCTAACTCCTATGTACACTTCCCCATGTTACTAAGATCTTGTTGTCACCAAGTCATCCTTTCAACATGAGTTAGTTTTTCCAAAGAAAAATATTGGTACTAAATTAAATTTCTAATGCCTAATCCCTTAGCACCATCCCCGGCAATGGCACCAAAATGTTGGGCAATTTAATTGCTTAAATTGCTTTCATTAAATTATCAACTAAGGATACTCGTAAGCTTGTGATGATGCCAGCAAAATATATGCAGGAGTAGGTAACTAACTCTATGTCTAACTAAATGATTTATGATTTAATATAATATGCAATTCCTTTTGCAAACGCAACTAGACTTTGTCGCCCACCTGAAACTTGTGTGGCACCTGATGTTGATCATGTCGCTGCTTGTACTTGGAATTTGATTTCTCCAGAATGTCGTGGACCTACTGGCGGATATGTTATATGTGCTCAATGAATTTGTTTTCCTTATTGGCTTCGGACTGGACATGAGCTGAATCTGCCTGAGTAATTACAAATGGTATGGCCACATCAACGGGACATAGTGGCTGGAATCCCAAGCCCACCTGAAAAGGGTTGTGGCCAGTTGAGCTGTGGAGAGCCTGGTTATAGCTATGCTTGACATAGGGGAGGTTCTCATCCCATGTGCGTGGATTCTTTGAGTTGTACATGCAGAGAATGTGCACAATCATCCTATTGACGACCTTTGTATGGCCATCAGTTTGGGGATGGAAAGCTGTGGACTTAGTGAGCTTGGTGTCTAGCATTGACCAAAAACTGGACCAAAATGTATTGAGGGACCTATTGTCCCGATCTGAGATGATGGACTGTGGGATCCCAAAATGTACCTGTTAGCCTTGTTGGCATGTGGCCCAAAATGGATCCAAAACACTCTCGAAGTCTTCGAAACCTTCTTAAAGATCATTCAAAAGATCAAAACAACCGCATGAGAAGAGCCCTTAGAATAGCGGAAAAACACTATCAGGAGGCAAAACCCTAAGGAAACAGTGAACAAACTGAGTATCGGAGGTCTGAACAGTGAAATGCACAGTAACCGTCCAATCTGGCCAATCAACAGTCCAGATCTAATCGATGGATCGCAATCGGCGGTGGCAATCGACAGTGGCAATCAGTGGTGGCAATCGGCAGTGGAAATCGGCAGATATCGGCATAGACCATATAAAACTTGCGATGGCGACCGGTGGAGTCAACTAGGACCGTCGATCAAGCATGCAAATCGACGACCCATGTTGCATCGCACGATCGCTATCGGAAAATACAAAGAGCTCTTACATCGGCCCGGGGCATGAGTGATATGCAATTGCGATTAATCGCATCGCGATATCGCAATCGGAGAAACATTATGGAGTGGGACCTATACCCATACATGTATGCGATGCGATTAGCCAGACTCGATGGCTATATAAACATTATTGCATAGATTTTGAGATCTGCCGAAAGGCGTTTTTTAATGTATTTTCACATATTTCATTATTTAACGAAATACAAAGAAACAACACCGATGCGATAAGACCCAGACCCGAAAGGGTTCATGAAGGGAAATATATAATATTTGAAGTTTGGAGGGAGCCAATTTTCACGTTATTTTCACAATTTTTAACGTATTTTTAAAATACAAAGGAGCAAGGCCGAAGCGACTTGCAATAGCGATGAGGATGGACCTGATAGAGGAATAGACTGTATTTAAGGACTTTTGAAGTCCGGGATGAATAGAGCTTGGTGGAATTTGACAATGTTACAGCATTTCTCTGTGTAAAATAGAAAACAGTCATTTTTGGTATTCGAATGGATTTCAAAGGCCCGAAGACCCATTCCGCTACAGAACAGAGGCTGAGAGACAGACGCCGAGAGACAGGTGGCCGGAAGGGAAAAAAGCCACAGCACGATGCAACCCACAACAAAAGCGATCATGGAGCATCATTGGCACGAGTGAGCCACCTGACAGCATGGCAAATTCCTAGAATGCATTTACTCTACTGTTAGAAAAAGAAACCTCCGAGCTCATGTGTGTCTAGTCATGGCATCAAGTTGTTAAAAAGACAGAGAGGATAGATTAAGACCTCTCGAGCCTCCTAGGGCTCGAGAGCATTGTAAAAGGCCTATAAAAGGTTGAAAGTTCAGAGGATCAAGGGTTCAACTTTTGGAGACTGCGAATACTTTGTTCCTCGCAAGGTCTCATCTTCATTACAGTAATACAAGCTTATTTTGTTGTTACATGTTCAATTTCCATCTCCTCCTCTATTCTAAGCTTGCACTTGAATAGGTTATTCATGTTTTATTCTGTCTAATGCCAAATAATTGTCATCTTATCTCTGCGTTGATAAATTAGATTTGCAAGCTTCATCTACTTTCTATAGCTAGCCATTCATATGTGTTTATGTATGCATCTGCTGATACAGTCAGTATTCTCCATCTATCCATTGAATCTATAAACTATTGAGCATTAGTGGTCTAAAGCCTTGTCAAGATGAGGGTGTTCATGCATGTCTGGAATGAAAACAGAGTTGAAACAGTCATCTAACTTGATCCAAGCCTTAATCCATTCCAATAGTTTAGAGAACAATATTGAAGATTTATATGTTACCATGCATCTCCGAGCTACAACCTAGGAGAGTTTCCTGGAGTGCTAACAATACCCACACTCATTCAAATAAGAATTTAGTAGTGCCTTCTACTGTGATATTCTTCTTGCAAGCCGACATAATGGCCATCTTTGAGAGTATGTCAATGACCACAAAAAGAAAGTCGTTGCCATGCTAAATATAAGGAAGGCCTGACATGTAATCCATGGAGATGGATTCCCAAGGTTGACTAGGGGTAGGCAGTGGAGTATAGATGCCTTTCTTATTGATGGTCGGTTTGGAAATGGCACAGGGAATTTAGGATCTAATGTACTTCCCGACATCCTATCAAAGATTCGGCCACTAGAAATACTTCTGCAGTACTGCCATTGTTTTCTCGACCCCGAAATTCCCAGTGGCCTGACTGTAGTGCGCTTCCCAAATCATCTTGGCATGCTCGCTTGAAGGAACACAAAGGTGTCCCAGGTGGCATAATAGGTCATCTTGGAGGTGAAATTTTGGAACTTGTTGACCCTCCAAGAAAGTTTAGTATATGTGGCCGAATTCTCGGTCGCTTTTATAGAGAAGTGCCCAATCATAAGTCTCGTGCCCACAAGAGTTGAGCACGGCGGTTAACGCCGTGATTGGTGGCTGGCTGAGGAAGTCTACAACATTATTGGTGCTACCCTTCTTATACTTGATATTCAAATGGAATTGTCGTAGGTATATGGACCACTTATTATGGTGATCATTCTGATACTTCCCTTGCGTCTGTATGAACTACAGGGGTCGGTGATCTATGTGGATGATTGTTTTCTTCCTCAAAATGTAATGCTTCCATTATCGGCAGACCTACACATGGAATACATCTCTTTGTCATAAGTGGGATACTTCCGGAATGTGTCTGAAAGTGTCTCACTATGATATGCCACTGGATTCCCTTGTTGAGTAAGGACTGCCCCAATAGCATAGTCAGAAGCATTTGTCTCGATCTCAAATGGTTGTTGCAAGTCTAGTAACGTGAGCAGTGGTGCAGAGTAAAGGCAATGTTTCAACTCTGCAAATTCCTTCTATTGAGATTTAGACCAAAAGAAATTTTTTTTCGCTCCTCCCTTGGTGACTTGACTCAAGGGCCAAGTGATATGAGAGAATCCCAACACGAACCTGCGGAATAAATTAGCAAGACCTAGAAAGTTGCAAATCTCTATCAGAGTGGTTAGGGTTGGTCAATCCTGAATTACTTGGATCTTGGTTGGATCCACATGCACCCCCCTCTCATCAATAATGTATCCTAGATACTGAACCTGGGTCATGCCAAAAGTTCATTTCTCCAAATTGATACACATCTTGTGTTGCCGCAGTGTTTGGAGAACCTGTCGGATGTGGGGGAGGTGCCCTTCCCATCTTTGGTTGAAGATCAGGATTTCATCTAAGCATACCACTACAAATGAGTTGATGAATGGTCGCAATATGTCATCCATCAGCCTCATGAAGGTCGCAGGAGCATTCATTAACCGAAAAGGCATAACCAACTATTCAAAAAGGCCCTCCTTGGCTTTGAAGGCAATCTTCCACACATTGGAGGGTTCAATTGGTACCTGGTGATATCCAGACTTCAAGTCGATCTTGCTGAAATATTTTTCCCCCATGAGTTGGTCCAGAAGGTCATCAATCCATGGGATCGGGTACCTATTCCGGACAGTGTTCTTTTTCAGCACCTGATAGTCAATACAGATTCTCCAAGTCCTGTCCTTCTTTTGTACCAACACGATCAGGCTCCCATAGGGAAATGAACTCTACCAGATGTGACCTTTCTGTATCAGCTCCTGAATCTGCCTCTTGATTTCATCATTTTCTAGAACGGAGCGCTGATATAATAGTCCATTGGGAAACGATGCACCTGGTGTCAAATCGATGGAGTGCTTGACCTGACAGTGTAGAGGCACCCCTGCAGGGGAGATGAAGATGTCCTCGTACTCCTCCATGACCTTGTCCATCTATTGTTGTCGTGTTGAGGGTCCTTGTCCAGAGGTCGTGGTCACTGTCTTCTTCTTTACCTAGGGGTGTATCATTAGGAAAACAAATTTCTTGGTTTTGGAAATGAGCTTACTACATTGTTTTGCGGTAACCAAAGAGATGGCGATGGGCGGTGCTACCTCTGGTATCATGTACAACTTATTTCCCAAATTAACAATAATAGCACTAGGCCTTGACTCATACACAGCATGTCACTTCCACAAGTATGGTTGGCTTAATAATGCATCACAAACATCAAGTGGAACAACGTAACATAATGACTCATTCGTTAAGGACTTGATGTTGTATGGAAGGTGGCACTCTTGGCTCACGCAAAGATCCCGCCCTTGGTGAAGCCACCCGATGGTGTACGGTTGTGGGTGTGTTATGGTCAGTAAGCCTAGCCGCTTCATGACCTCTACTGAAATGAGGTTCTTTTGGCTCCCGATGTCGACAATGAACTATAGCGAGGAACCCTTTACCCCGATCTGGGAGTGGAAGAGGTGCTCCTCCTCCTATGGATCTTTGGGTTCCTCCTTTTGGATCTTCGTGGTGGCAACAATGGCGTTGGGCTCCACATCGATAATATGCTTCCCTTTTTCATTCCCCTTGTCAGGTTTTGACTTAGAGTTGGAACATGCATCTTATTCTGAAGCCTTCAACTCAGCCACCAGTGATTTCTTGGCTCGACACTCACTTGTGTTGTGAGTGTAGCTCTTATGGAACTCACACCACTTTCTCATGTCATTCTTCAGCTTCACAGTGTTGTTCTTTGCTTGTGGCTTTGGCGGGTTGTCTTGGGCCGCCTCGCCTCGGCTTTGTCCTTTGTTCTGCAATTTGGGGCACCTTTCCCTTGCTTCGGATATACAGATCCAAAGTCTCGCTTCTTCTGTTTAAACTTCTGCTCGATCTTGACGGCATATCGGTATGTCGTGGCGAGCGAGGAGATGTCCAGGAACTTCATCTCGTCCTGGATGTACCTGTGTAGGTAGTCGCAGTACTTGAGTACCAAATGTTTCTTAGAATCTTTGATACCCAACTTCGTGCGAAGGGTATGAAAAACATTGGTAAACTCTGGCACATCTTGGTCCTTGCCCTGCCGCAGCGTTGTCCACTTTATGTATTTATCCTCATAGCTCCCGACAGGGTAGTACTACTCCTTGATGGCATCCCAGAACGAGTTCCAAGTGGCTGCGGCTAAAAATAGTGAGGTTGTACTTTCATCCTTCTGCTCACAGTAGGTTTCCCACCAGTCCTTGACGTGGGGGGCAGCTTTGAGAAGAGAAAAACTAATCTTTTCTCAGTTGGAAAAATCATGAATAGAAAAATATCCTTCTAGTATATTTAACCATTTATGTACGGCGTCTGCATCTATTTGGCCCTAAAATATGGAAGTGTCAAAGTTTACTTGTGCCTTAAAAGGAGTGGAGACTCCAAAGTGGCTGTTGGATGTGGATGCACCACTGATGGGAAACCATTCAAGGATCTGGGCAAAGTTATCCATCATCGTGTTCCTTTGTTTCTCGAGGGCCTCCTCAAGCAATATTTTGATAGGATCTCCTGCCCCCTTGTCTTTCTTTTCTTCCCCCATGGGCAGTCGTTGGGATTTGCAAGGCTGATCTTGCAATGGTTCAACCAGATTGAGCCCTAACTCCTTATATCCTGACCTCATTGGGGACATGAAAAGAAAAATAGAGAAAGAGAAAACCACTCTGATACCACTAATCCAAATTTAAACAAGAACGCAAAAAATTATAGATATAACCATAAATACAAAGATGCAGTAGAAATAACACTTCATTTCATTAATATCAAATACTAAAATATGCTTAAAAAGAGAATGGAAATAAGACTAGCTCAAGCGATGGTAGCTTATCTCTAAGAAGAGATGTGGCAGCTACATGTCTCTAAATTGTGTTACAATGAGGCTCAAAGAATTATTTATTATTAAGAAACAATGGAAAACCCTAAACATCCAAAAATCTAACCCTAGGAGATGAAGCACCAAACTATGGGCCCCATTTGGGTAAATTGGTACATCAACTTCCCGCGGTCATAACTTTGGCATACGATCTTCGTTTTACATGCACATTACCTCGTTAAAAATATCTATCCGAGGAAAACAACTATTGAACGTCCAACATTGGTCCCATTTTTTCCAAAAAAAACGTCGTTTAGGGCCTCAAAACGGCTCTAGAAGTTCAGGACCCAAAAAAAAGCCAAAAATAGTAACTTGTGCTACAAATAAGGAAACTGAAAAACTGAAAGAAACAATGGTGGGGGTCCAAGTGGAATATGCGGGTGGCCACCAATATCCACCTGGATCAGAAATGGCCCCAAAAGGTTTCAGACCCCAATTATCCAAACTAGGTCCCACTGATAAAAATTGCTTTTGTAAGTTGATTCCTCCAATTTTTCCACTCTGATAGCAACAAGATAAATGAAAAATTATATAATGATCCAATCTAGATCACTCTACAAATTGGACAAGCTTTATGCTCTTAAAGGTGAGTGACTACAACTAATCAGAAAGGCTCACACCTCGATGGTTGTAGGAAAATTTAGTGTTGTGAAGAAAGTTTCCAACTTACACAAGCATGTGTATTGGCCCTAAATGCAATAATATGTAGCAAGGTACATTACAGGATACATACTTTTTTATACTAGAAAACCTAGTAACAAGAAACAGGGTATACACCATCCCGCATCTATACCCACTCATCCTTGTAAAATAATTTCAATTGATTGTGTGGGGGTTATGTCAACTACAAGGGATATGACTACCTATTTGTGGTAGTTCACAGGTTCAACAAGATGTGCATTCTCATGCCCTACAAAAAAATAATCAAAAGGCAAGAAGTGGAATATGTGTTCCTTGAACAGGTTTGGATGCACTTTGTTATACCAAGGAACATAATTTCCAATAGGAACAACAAATTTATCAGTGCATTTTGGACTACATTGTGGTAGAAGATGCACACAAAGTTTGAAAGGTCAACAATATCCCATACATAGACAGATGGGTAAAAAGAAGTATTCAATAGGACATCGATGCAACTCATTAGGGGACTTTGGAGGTCTAAAATGGGCCTCCTAAGAAAAATGTACAAAAAATATAAACTTTATAAGAACCAATATGATTCAAGATGATGATGTCAACCATGGGGGATGATTCACCATTTTTGGAGTAAAAAGCTAAAAATATTATAAAATAATAAAATAATAAAACTAATTTTCAACTCGTATTTTCAACTTATCTCCCTAAGGTTTTACTCAAATTTCGAGTGAGAGTACTCATTGGATGAAAATTTTAATTCTTTATCCAATGAGTACCCGTGTTGCATATTTTTGATGGACCCTGCTATACGGAAAATGAGAAATACATGAAAACACATTACTACAATCATGTTTTTGATATATTTCTCATTTTTTGTGTAGTAGGGTCCATCGAAAGTATGCAACGAGGGTACTCCTTGGATGAGGAATCAAATTTTTCATCCAACGAGTGTTTCCGCTCGAAATTTGAGTAAACCCATAGGGAGATAAGTTGAAAATACGAGTTGAAAAAA
The DNA here is from genome assembly GCA_000404065.3 of Pinus taeda. NCBI lineage: Eukaryota > Viridiplantae > Streptophyta > Pinopsida > Pinales > Pinaceae > Pinus > Pinus taeda. The sequence continues at coordinate 110,763 of APFE030940675.1, forward strand.
ATATATATATATTTTTTTCCTCTAAAATTTGATGATGTAATCTAATCTTATTTTATTATTTCCACTATTTCTTGGGGCTAAAATATATTCTATATACAACACTCTTATAACATAGTAACACATACTTCCACTGGTAAGTCCCTATTTGAAACTTGTTTTGGATATCTTCCACCTCCACTTTTCGATGTTGTATATGGATAGCCAGGATGGTGAGATAGGATCTCATGCAGGACACATTAAGAGTAGAAAATTTGATAAGAAGGTTAGGTTGATCTATTTGCAAGTACAGGAGATATTGAAGAAATCACAAGAAAAAAATAAGTCCAAGCATGATCAACACATAACGGAGAATTCATTCAAAGTGGGAGTTAGAGTATTGCTAAATTAAAATAAGGAAATATTGCATGGTCTTTGTAAGAAGATATAATTCCTATAGACTCAATCTACCCCCATACATGCATATTTATTCAATGATGAATGTATATAATCTAAAATTGTATAATTCTTCCATGTTGAGGTAGGATGAACAACAGGTCCTAGCCTCCATAGAGAACTTAGCACCAGATGCTCATGCAAAGTTAGAAGAGGACATAGTTTTGCAGAAGAGGTCTAAAACTATAGAAAAGGGTAGTATGGCCTTTGGTAGATAATTAGGTTCAACGTGTAATTTCCAAGAAGAGTAAATTAGTATTCCAAGGAGAAGACAGAGGAAAATAATCGTCACCTCATTAAGTAAATCTTTTAGGGACCAAAAGCCTCCCAAAATGGGAAGATATGAAATGGATTGCATCATTATATTATTTATTATTTATCATTTATCTTGATGCTTTTAGAGTAGAATATTTGGAGGAAATTGCTTACATGGTCATTTTTTACCGACAAGTCCCAATTTGGAGAATTAGGATCCAAAACCTTCTTAAACCATTTCCAGGCATTAAATGAGGATTTTGGGGGTAAAATATCACCTACATTTTTGTGGTATCTTGAGACACTATTTATTGTCTTAGAGGGTCCTGACCCAAGTTCAGAGTTAAGTTTGCCAAACAAATCCCTACACTACTATCCCTTTCAGTATCAATCCGTAGAGCACAGGCTGAAGTCTCACCCGAAGCAGTATGGGGGGATGTTGGAACCAATTTTCCGCACCCAAAGATGGTTATGATGTCATTTTATGCCCTAAACATGTCTTCACGCAGATCGATAAGCCCTTCAGGCTTATTGATATAAATTCCTCTTACCAACCTCTAGACCTTCGTGAAGGTCTACGACTGTCTTTCATGGACCCTGAATAGGCAGATCAACCACTTACGCACCTCTATAATCACTCCTAAGTCTATTATTACCCAGATCGACTTAAGTGTCTGATATATTTAGCATGCATTAAGATATTATTCGTGTAAACAGATATTATTACTTGCGTTCATATAACAATGGGAACCACGCAGAATCACGCATTAATACAGTATTAAATCATAAACCCAATATTCATCATAACATCAACGCATTCATTCATAACAGAAGTAAATAGGCAAAACACAGATATTTCCAAAATAATGTCTTTATTGATGCTTCATATTTTCTTACAGACTCAAGACTACCCTGCGCCTTAGCTGTAGGGGTCCGCGCACTCAGCTGCAGACTCTACTCTAGGCCTTTGCGCACGCAGATGCAAAGCCTCTCTTCTACTCTAATACTCTTCGCTCTTCACTTCTAGTGACCCATTATATCAACTATGAACTTAACTGAACTACCTTAGACTCTCTTAGACTCTCCTTTTTATACAATCCCATGGTCCGCAGACCATGGGTAGGTCTATACAATCCGACACAACTTACATAAAAGAAGGGAAAATCCCTTTATGAAACTTACTATCTAGGCACTCTGCGACCATCACTTGCAGAGAATTTACACTTTAAATAACAAAAACTTGGGTTTTCTGCCCCAAAACTTGGGCTTTTTCCCCAAAATTGACTGTAGGGGACCCTGTCCCAACAGGCCCCCAACACAAATATCGTGACTCACCCCCAAGTCAATCTGTTGGCACGGAGATCTTAGTGCGGAGACCTCCCATCTTGACTTGTGCCACTGCTACATCAGCCGCACTATGCGTGGTTGCCTGCTTGAGCTACTCAACCAACTGCTCGATCATTGGTCCTGCATTGTCTTCTTTGACCTTCTGTTGTGTCCTTTGTAGGCCTGCCATCTTATCTTCAATGGCAGCAGAGATAGCATATGCCTCATCCAACCAAGGCCCTAATCTGGCCTTGAGGACCACCTATTTTCATTGGCCTCCACCTGTTTGAGCAACTCCTTTGCCTCATGCAACTTAGCCAGTCGCTATGAGATAGCGACGATGCGCATCGTCTCTCTGGCTTCGTCATATTGTTGCTGCAATTCCTGGGCCTTTGTGTTCAACCTCTGCAAGTTAGGATTCTCCTGCAGAGTCGTAATGACCTCCATCGATTGTTCAAAGAGCGTGGTGCAATCCACCACCGCAACATCCACTGTCGCTACTGCATCTTTTACAATTGCCTCGCGCTGTTCTCTAACCTCTGGTGGAGTTGAAGGATGTGACTTCAACTCAAATTCTGTGATTTTAAGGTTTAGTTCAAACTGAACCTTGGCCATCTATGTCCTTGGATCGCGCACACCTACAGCCAATTTCCTAATCTTGGCCTCCAATGGCACTTCTTCTAGGATATGCAGCTATGGAACGGTTCTGCATGCTTCGGCTACCATTGCTGCGGTGAGCTCATTCTTCTCCTGAGCCTTCTTCCAGGATTCTATCGCGGTTGTCTTCTCAACAAATATCTGTTCATTGTTGACTTTCTGCTCACTAATCATGCTCAGTGCGCGCTACTCTCAGGTCTTAAGCTATTCAAGCAAACTTCCTTGTAGTGTGTGAAGGAATTCACTGGGGAGCGTGGCCAAGTTGAGGCCAACATTCCTCAATTTCATGACAGTAGCCTTGTCAACTTCCGCCTCCATGCTCAGAGCTCCATGCGGCAGCGCGACTGCTTGGAGATCCAAGGATCGAACCAACTCTGCAGCTTGAGTGGTTCTCAGTGCCAAACTCGTTGAGGTCATGCCGCTCTGCCCTGCACCTACCTGCAGTCTAGTTGTTTGGATCTACAGCTCACACAAACCTATTTGTATAGTGACTAGCACTTGCTTCTACTGCTGCTCAAACTGCTACACCAGTTCTACTGTCGTATGTCTTGCCTTATCAGCAATATCGTCCAAGTCACCCTCCACCAAGGTGATTAGATCGAGCAACGATTTGTAGGCCTTAACCTTCTTCCATTGCCCCTCCTTTTCCTATTCCCTATGCCGCTTTATGCGAAAAGGAGTGCTCTCTAGATCTCTGCCTCCCTGTTCCGACTGTTCATCATCCTCCGTTTAGGGTGAAGCAGATTTCTGACTCCTGTCAGAGCCACAATCTTCCTGCTCCTCTTGCTCCTTTGTAGTGCTGCACTTTTGCGTGTGCCTTCTCCTCAGTCTCCTTCTTCCACATTTCTGCCAACTGCTGCACCTTCAACCGGGCCGCTTCCTTTTTTTGCTTCTCCACAGACTTGCTTGTCTTGGCGGCCAAATCCGATGGTGAGTGCCAATCAGTCGACCATCGCTTAAGAACCTCTGCAATGGCATCATCTGTAACCAAATAGGGGAGATCATACCATTTCTGAACTGGATCCTTCAGAACTCGGTCGTAAACTTGGTGGAAGTCTGCTTTGAACTTCGTGTACCCATATAACTACTCAAAAACAGTTGGTGACAACTATGGCTTGTGGTTTATGGCTGCATGGATGCTTGCCTCCATAAGCACCCAAAAGATTTTTCTTTCGCGAACTCACGCCGCCTCCTTTGTGGCCCATAGCATAGAAAACTTCGCTGCTTCTGGCAAATCTGTCTGAATCGAAGGAAACTGGTTGTCCTCCGGCAACTCCCATGTGACCAGCACAATTGACAGTAAGAGCCATAAGTAATGGAAATTTTTACTTTGGTCATGTGCCTCTCTGCAGTTCACGAGGAACTCGCTGCATAGGTAGCATGCCCAGGTGAACTGTATGCCCTCCGCACACTAAGCCGCTAACCAAACCACTGATGTCAGCACCTCGTCCACACGGCACTTTCTCATTATTTTTCCAGCCAAAATTTGGGTGGCCACCTTCACTGCAAGGTCAGTAATACTAGAGATAGAATACCTACACGCTTTCTTGACAAATTTTAACTTTTCCTTCATCTTTTTGGCGAGGTCACGCCCGCCTGTCTTTCCTCGAAATGCCTTTGTAGGATTAATCCCAGAGTGAGGTAACCATGTGATCCTACGGATCATCATATCAGTGATTGGTATGGGCTCAGTCAACCACAAGCACATGTCATGCACAAGGCACAACCACTGCTTAATAACTGTCAAATTCATAGGGGCACAGTGGTAGTGAGGCACCCATAGGAGGTTCAACAACCCTGCCTTATTTAACCGTGAACCCATTCCACTGGCTCCAGTGTGGTGACACGAGAGTCCTTGTAGAACACTCGCTTCATGAAGGTAATGGTAGCTAGGTGGGGGAACCACTCAACGTCTCCCAAATCCCAATCTTCAAGTTTCATATGGACCTTCAAAAGTGATTTTTTCTTGCAGCAGGGGTGTGTTTAGGAGGAACTGTCCCTCATCAGGGTCCTTTGGGACCTTCACCTTGCCTTGGCATGGAGGGATGTACTCTGGCAGCTTCGAAATAGGGTCTACCCCCTCAACATCTATGTCTTTCGTGCCCTCGTCGACCTCCAGGTCTACCACTTTTCCTTTCTCCTGCGTGGTGGGCTTTTCTTACTACTATTCCTGTGTAGCTGCATGTTTCCTCGATGACTCATGCATCGGAAACGTCTTCTTTTGTTTATCCTTCTTTGGCTTAGGAGCCTCTCTTGGTGACATAGGCTTCGGCCTAGGTGACCTCGACACCTTGGGCACTGCTGCATGAACCTCCATACTCACGACTTCAGGGGCAGCTGCCTTAGAGGCAATAGCACCCCCAGTACTAGCGGTCTCAGATGGTGCAGACATGAATTTTTTAATGAGGTTCTGGGTTTCCCCAGGTAACCTATCAAACACAAAACTAGCAATCAAGTCCTCAAAGAGCTCACGGTTCATGCATAACAGATAGCACAGCACAAAAATTCTCAGAATGCATAGTGTTTCTCGCTAGACGACCATCTGTAATTTATAGGCAATTTCGAATCCAAATTCAATCGTTCTCCCGAAAATCTGTCCATAAATGTGAGATTGGCAGCAGATTTCCAAAGATTTCACACTTGATTTCAGCCTTAAATGTCAGCCGCTCGCTCTTCTTAACCGTCTTATGGCAATCAAATCATGAATAGTGATAGTAACGATCACTTTTTGGCTACGTTGTGCGGTCTCTCATCCTGTAGCACAGCTCCCTTTGCGCATATGCTGACTCTGTGACACCCTTCTATTGTGCACAAGCCCCTCATCATGCAGCTCCACAACCTGGGCAGTATATTTTATAGTCCCGCCCCTCCTTGCAGCTGCCTAGAGCACTAAGACTGTGCTATTGTCATATAGTCATCTGGTCGGATCCCTGATGTATGGCTTCAATCGACTACCATTTACCTTTCTGGGAAATGGATCTCCATTCAATTTCACAAGATGAACTGCTCCACCATCGGTAATCTCCTTAATCACATATGGCCCCACCCATGTGTCTAAAATTTTCCTGGAAATTTATCAAACTTGTTGTCATATAGTAAAACAAAATCGTTTACCTTGAAGGTGCACAGTTTGATGTGTCGATCGTGTCATGCCTTTTCGCGCTCCTTCTGAACTTGTTGATGGCATCCAACCAAGAATCTATCTTCCTCCAGCTCTATCAGTTGTGCAAGCCTCTCTTCTAAGGCTCTGTGATCCTCCATTGCCTGTGAATGTCGCTATGCATAGACTAGGCACAATATATTCCATCGGCATCACTGCTTCTATGCCATAGACCAGCCTAAACAGTGTCTGTCCAGTCAACTTTTTACAATTAGTTCTATAGGCCCATAGCACTGCTGGTACGCACACATCCCAATCATTCCTTTGTGCATTGCAAAACTTTGTTATCGCATTCTCCAATATCTTATTAAACTCTTCCACCATCCCATTAGCCTGAGGATGATATAGGGTGCTCTTTTGATGATAAACTTGGAACTCTTCTGTTAGCACATTGATCGTTTCATTAAGGAAACGCGTACCGCGATCACTCATCAAAATCTTCAGGCAACCGAACCTGGTCAACACATATTCAAAAAGGAAATTCACTGTTATTTCCTCCATATAATCCTTTACAGGTTGCCCCTTTGCCCATCTAGTTAAATACTCATTCGCGGTGATGATATAACGCGCACCCGTCTTCTTTCCTGGAGGCTGAATCGGTACTTTTCAAATCGCTGCAACAACACTTGAGGATTCAAAGGAAACTCATCCCTTCGTGATGGCATGCCTGTCCTTTGACATGAATTGCACACCCTACAATATCCTTTCGAATCATTATGCAATGTTGGCCACCACAACCCAGCTCATAAAAATTTATGCGTTGTTGTTTTTCCTACATAATGGCCTCTCACAGCCGCTCCATGAGATTCAGCTAGGATACTACTTCGTTCAAAATCAGGCACATACCGTCATAGTGTCTCATCCTATCCCATTTTATACAAATGACCTGCAATCACAGAGAAGTCTATCAAGAGCACCATTAATTCCTTCTTTTGTTGACTGGTGTGTCCCTCTGGAGTCATTCCTGTAGTCGAGAAGTGGATGATGTCTGTAAAATGATTGTCTGCCATGCACACTGCAAAAATTTGTGCATCATGCATTCCTTCCTCCAAATTAGTGGGCTCCTCACTTGTTTCAATGCGCGACAGATGATCTAGTCCTGCATTCAATCACCCTGGCTTCACAGTGACTTCGAAATCATACTCCTGAAACAAAAACAGCCATCTGCATATTACCCCCCCAACACAAGCTTGTTGACCATGTACTTTAATGCGTAATGGTTTGTGTACATCTTAAAGTGTCCGCCTAGCAAGTAATGCCTGAACTTCTAGAGCATGTACACCATAGCCAACCCTTCGTGCTCCATCATCAAATAGTTATTTTAAGCCTTCGAAAACTTTTGCATGCAAATGCTATCGAGTGATACAGTTCTCCTTCACCGGCCTATGTCATTACTACTCCCAGCGCAATACATGACGCATCCACATGCACATGAAATTCCTTCTTCCAATCCAGGAAGATTAGGATCGACATGATGATCATTTTCTCCTTTCACACATTCAAGCTCCACTGACATTCTTCATTCCATAAGAATGTAGTGTCCTTCTTCAACATTTTTTCCATCGACGTGGTGATCTAAGCATAACTCTTGATGAACTTTCGATAATAACTAGTATGACCCAGTGTTACTCGAAACTGTTTAACACTTCTAGGTGCCTCCAAATTGGTTATAACCGTGATTGTAGCTGGGTATGCCATTAATCCTTGTCTACACACTACATCACCCAACAAGATTCCAAAAGGGACGCAAAATAAACACTTTTTCAAGTTTATCGTGATCTAATACCTCCAGCATGTATCCAAAATCAAGCGCAAGCTAGCTACTTGACGCTTTACCAACCCAAACATTGTCCAATTGTCAAATTATACCTCCAAAAACTTGTGAATGAACTCTTTGAACGCCGAAATGACTACGCGTGAAACTATTGTCGGCACATTCTTCAGTCCAAAAGGCATTACAGTATACTGAAAGTATCCCCACTCAGTTGCAAAGGTCATCTTACTCCTATTTTCCGGTGCAATCTTGATCTAATGATATCCAGAGAACCCATTAGTAAACAAATATTATTCCTTTCCACCAACATTATCCAATACCTCATCCGTGAATAGAGTTAGAAAAGGATCATGCACACAAGCATCATTCAGCATCCTGAGATCTCTGCAAATCCTTATCTCATCCTTCTGCTTCTTTTCCTGAACGACCATTGGACTTACCTAATCAGACTCCTCCACTGGTTCAATGATACATGCTACCAACATTTTGTCAAACTCCAAGTGGACCTTTTCCTTATACTTGGGATTAAGGCGATATGGTCGTTGTGTCATAGGCTTCGCATTTGGTTTCAACATTATCTTCATTATTCCTAAACCGCTTATCCCTTTTAGGTCTGAAAATTTTGTAGGGAACAAATCCTGGTACTCTTTGAGCAACTCAATGACCTTATCCACTGTAGCATCATCCCAGTAGTCCCCTATCAACTCAAACTTCGGCTCCGCCTCTATCCCAATGGTCACTTGTCGAGTTTTCAACGGCGTGGTGATATCTAGATTCTCTATCTGTGGCCCCTCAACTTTGTGGTGACCTTCTGTCTCTGGGATATTAATGTTTCTTGGATCCTCCTCTTCTTCTTCAACAATCACATTGTATCACTCCAGCGCATGGCGCAGCTGGGTGGTCCAATCTGGTTGAATCAGATCCAAGGGATCCTGCTGGATTCTGAAGATAATTGCCTTGACCTCTTGCAGTGCTTCATCAATGCACTCGAATCCATCCTCAAAGCTAAATGTCATCAAGAATCCTTGTCTCAAAATATCCCAGTCATTCGTGCCATGGAGGAGCTCTGTCTCCAGGTACCAATTCATTGGTATTACATCCAAGGTGTGGCAGAACAGATGCACCCACTCCGGTTGCAGTTGTGCTCCATAAGAATCGGTCCATTTTGCTAAGTGATCGCATGGATCACTCCTCCCGTCATATTTCTCTGTTAATCGTACCTTTGGGTGACCAGACCACATCCTCATCATTCTTCTGTATTCGCGTCTTCCATCAAAATTGTCCTTATGCGTACCCCACCATCTTGATGGCATATCGCACAGTGCCAAGTCCAAGGCTTGGAAGCGATGCTTCTCTGGAACTTCCCTTTCAAATGCATCCAAAAATTTATCAACGTCAATTAAACCATCATAATAAGGTAGACTTCTTACCTCTGATGATACATAATGCAGCGATTTGGTCATGATGTTGCATCGTAGTGTAGACACTTCGTGCAATCGGCTCTTCTAGTGTTCCAATTCCTCATCTAAATCTGATGTCCAGGATATTTCGCGGTCCCATGCAATACTTCCATCAGCTGTCAGATTCACCCAATATTGATCTCATGTCGTTATCTTATAAATTTGGTCCAAATCATCATCACTTTCATAATCGCGGACCGGTTCAGTATAGCGTGGTCCTTCTGCAGGGTCCAAAGGTACTACTACGTAGAGTGATTTTCTTTCAAATGACATCGTCCGCTTCTTCAAATTGATCACCCCATTCATGTCGCTAGCCCAGTTGATCCCAAGGAGCGTGGGTTAGGGATTGTTTTCATCGACAATCTTTATCACTTCGAAATTTGTCAATGCGCTCGCACCTTCAATATCGTCTGCCACTCCCTGCAATCTCCCCATGGGGATAATCTTTTGTTGATTCGCCATCCTCAATTGAATAGGATACCACTACAGTGCAAGTCTCCCCATTCTCTCCCATGTTTGTTTCAGCAAAACATTCGCATCTGACCCAATATCCAGAATAACTTGGTCCATTTCATATTCTCATATTTGCGTGGTGAGCCTCATCTCGCACCCTGTTCTTGCCTTATGCTTACCAATTTTCCTGACCACGCGCGGTCCCTCGGGAGTATTTTCTTTACCAACGCATTTATTGATCAACTCCTGTAATCCTTTCACGGCCTTGCTATCATGTAGCAGCTTCATACAATCTCCAAAAAGGTAGTAAGCATGGAAGGGTCCATCTCTTCACACTACTTATCCTAGCTTCCAGAGGTAGAAGCCTTAGTGAAGCTTTTCTTCGCTTCCATGAAGGTTTCTTTTGCACACTCTAGATCAAAGCCGACCTTTTTCTCTGGAGCTTTGTAGACCCGTTCACTTTCTTTAGGCTGCTTTCCCTTATCTTCACCAGTCATAATTCCACTTCGCAGCACAATATTCACATTAGGATCCTCTTCGCAGAGTTCATCCCTCATCATCTGCAGGTTTTGGGTAGGCTGCTGAGGCTGTGTCCCTCTTTCCCTATCCCTCCACAATTGTAGTGAATAACTTCTCCCTGACCTCGAGCAGGTCCTCCTCCGCCTCGGCCTCGCCCGCACCCCTGCTATCCTCCTCGCGCTCCCCCAACGCCTTAATCCGGAGGCCGAGTTTTTTTTTGCATTCGATACATGGGCATTCTCTCCGTTATTAACTCGTAAATATGGCAATTGCGCTCCTCATGACCTACTGATTTGCAGAAGTTGCAGAAGATCTGTTGCGGTGTCTGTACAAATTTCTGTAGCAACTAGCAATTATCTGTCACATTTTTTCCAACTACCTGATAGATAGCACACCACAACGTGGGCCCTGTACTTGGCCTTGCTTGATATTTCAACCTCAGAGGCATCGGCCTTCCTCCTACAACATAATTTGTGAATACAGGGCAATGATCTTTATCATGCCCTTGACTCTTAAATTTCAAACACCAAACTTCTTCATGCACTTCTGGCCGAGCCGCTCTATCCTTCTTAAAACTTTGGAATTCTAGGCAAAGTTTCTGCAACTCCGCATGAATCTGCTGAACTCCCAAAGCAGCATCTTGAATCGGTGTCCTTATTTAGTGCAACCTAAATGTCTGCCAACGTATCCATTAGTTATCAGTGCAATACTTAATGTACCACATTAACGCACATTCCTGCAAATCAGTAACCAACATTCCTTTATTCATCTGATCATCTGTAATGTTCTGAGCTTGCCACATAGCCTTCGCGACGAACCAAAACTAATCTAGGTCCTCATTTCCCAAGCCCTTGAAAATAGGTAACTTTACTGTGTTCGCCATATTGAACGGTGGTGGAGGTGGTGGCAGTGTGGGCAAAGGTGTATGCAGTATTCATGGATGGGGTATTCGTGGGAACCCTCGCCTTATTAACTGGACAACGCTCTACAGAGAAGCATGTGCCACTTCTCCGTCATCACTCAGAGGAGGCTCAATCAGCAAGCTATATTCAAGATTTGTTCCCCTTCTATCCCTTCATAAATTTCCACTTCGCGTAGCTCCAAACATTAAGGTAATTGCATAACCCACTTTTCACAAAACAACATTTTAATCCAAGTATTCGAAGATCTTAAATACTTACCTCGCAATCCCTTGAAGAAGCGTCACTCTGCTTCGTTGTAGCTGACCGATGTATCGACCACAAATTCTATCACAAAACCTTTGAGGACACAATCAAGCCAGTGATCGACGGTGTGCGTGATCTTATCTTCAGAGGCTCCCAATATTTTCTCTAACTATGGGGTCCATACTATTGGACCATCGAGCCTCCACCTTCCCTGGTCATCTGCCAATTTAGAGATCCACTCGTATAATTCGATTGAGAAGGAATAGAAGAAAATTTCATGTATCTCTGTCTATGGATACCTATCCAACCACTGTTCTTTCGTCAACCGAAAATTCCTTTTTTCTGGCATCGTGAATTCGTGGATCTTCCTATCCAACCAATCTTCAATTTCTTTCTTTTTTGGATTCCAGTGATGCGACATCACACATCTCTTTATGCAAATCTCGGTCCCAGAAATGGAACCATTTGTTGGCTTAGTGGGTCCTAACCCAGGTTCAGAGTTAAGTTTTCCAAACAAATCCCTACATTACTAGCTCTTTCGGCATCAATCTGCATAGTGCAGACTGAAGTCTCACCCGAAGTAGTATGGGTGGATGTTGGAACCAAGTTTCCACACCCAGAGATGGTTATGATGTCGTTTTATGCCCTAAACCTGTCTTCGTGCAGATCGATAAGCCCTTGAGGCTTATCGATATAACTTCTTATTACCAACCTCTAGACCTTTGTGAAGGTCTACGACTGTCTTTCGTGGACCCTAAATAGGCGGATCAACCACTTACACACCTCTGTAATCACTCCTAAGGTTGTTATTACCCATATCGGCTTAAGTGTCTGATATCTTTAGTATGTGTTAAGATATTATTCGCGTAAACAGATATTATTATTTGCATTCAAATAACAATGTGAACAATGCAGTATCATGCATCAATACAGTATTATATCATAAACCCAATATTCATCATAACATAAATGCATTCATTCATAACAGAATTAAATAGGCAAAACACATATATTTCCAGAATAATGTCTTTATTGATGCTTCGGATTTGCTTATAGACTCAAGACTACCCTACGCACTCAGCTGTAGGGGTCCGCGCACTCAGCTACGGACTCTACTCTAGGCCTCTGCACACACAGCTGCAGAGCCTCTCTTCTACTCTAAGATGCTTCGCTCTTCACTTCTAATGACCCATTATATCAGCTATGAACTTAAATGAACTGCCTTAGAATCTCTTAGACTCTCCTTTTTATATAATCCCATGGTCCACCAACCATGTGTAGGTCTATACAAGCTGACACAACTTACATAAAAGAAAGGAAAATCCCTTTATGACACTCAATATCTATGCACTCTACGACAATAACTTGCAGAGACTTTACACTTTACATAACAAAAACTTGGGCTTTTGCCCCAGAATTAACCACAGGGGACCCTGTCCCAACATTATTCTACCTCAAATGCCTTTCCAACAATGTAATAATCACATCAATTGGAGGTTGTATGCAAAAGGTATGCCTCCCACAAGTTGAAGAAGACTTTACAAGGTCTAAAATTGTAACTCTAGTTGAGAGTTGAGGGGGTCAAGTCTAACCCCTAGTTGTCTATTGGGATATGTTATATATCAGGCCACTAGGAGGAGTAGAGTTTCAGTTCTATGCAATTGTATTTTGTTCCATGGTTGAGAAAAGAAATTAGGAGTGTGAAGTAAGAGAGAACAACATAGTAGGTTAGGGTTTGTATTAGCCTTATAGGCCACAGGTCTCAGGTAGCTCCATAGAGATTAAATGTTCTTTGTACTTGCACATTTTCCACACCAAAGAAAAGATTGCAAAGAAACGTCACCTTCCAGTTGGGTTTTCTCCTGTAAGGGTTTCCTGAGGACAATATTTGTGTCTATTGTGGATGGTGTGTGTATTTATTTCAATTTATATTTCTTGTAATTTAGTTAACTTAATTAAGTATAAAATTATGTAACTAAAAAAATTGGACTCGAAGGAAAAATAAAATAATAAAAAAATAAAATAAAATAAAAAATTTAAATATATATATTAATATATATTGTTAGGTAATATGAGTCCTGAGATGACTAGAATGCCTAGCCTATGGCTTGAATAGCCACGGCCCAAGCGAATTTAGGCCATCAAAATAACCTAAGAATCGCACCCAACCTAGGCCACACCAACCCTTGGCATGGCTAGATCTTTCCCATGGAGTTTTGAACTGGTGACCTGGACTCCAAGGAGAAATTAATAATGAATATTTTAGAAATTTTGTTAAGTCTATTGTGATGAATTATTCCAATGGAACATCCATGATAGTTTACAGATCAATAAGGTTTTATTTAATTTCTCATTTCACATGAGAGAATAGGAAGAGGAGGTGATTATACAAGAAAATGAAACAAAAATAGTCGTGAATTGAAGGAAAGACAAAGTATTGCAGCCAAATAACCCTTTTTTACTCTTTGGTATTGATTTTATTTCTATATTTCCATATCTCCCTGTTGTTCCTAATTGCTTAGTTATTTTTGCTATGTTTAGTTGGTGTAAGAGTTTTTCCTCTATTTTTCAAGTTAATGGTGGATTTATTTTAGAGTTTGACATCAACATATGTGGCTAGCAAATGAAGGGTACATTTTTGTGTAGTGTGGGTGCATATCAAAAGAGGTTTTCACCACCTTTTATTTGTAGGTTCATAAGGTTCCCTTGAATGGAGCAATGTTTTTCACTAGTGATCTTGAAGGATCAATGCTCCTTCAAGTTATGGCACATTAGTGCTTCCCTTTGGTATAGAAGTTATAGTGCTCCTCTTAGGTCTGGGTGCACGAATTCTTCTCTTTGGAACATCAGAAGCACAAATTCTCATAGTACACCATATCACCAAACAATAATTTGTATTTTTTAAATTTATTGAAAAAAGTGGTAAGATTTATAATACTACTCTTAAAAAAAGGAAAAATTAAGGGTTTGTTTAATTTATTCACTTTGTTTAAGAGAAGAGGAAGATGAGATCCTTTTACAGTATGATGAAATACAAATAACCATTGATGTAGAGAAATACAAAGAGTTTGTATCAAGGTAATCATTTTTATCCCTCTTCTTTATTTCTTCTGTCCCTTTTATTGATTTTATTTATGCTCTTTCTATTACACAAAATTGTTACTTACTAGTTGATTTCATTATTTTTTTAAATTAGTTTGAGTGGGTTTCCTTTATTTCATAGTTTAATGGTGGAATTGTTTAAGGGTTTTACATCAACGATTATGGATAGAAGATAAAATTTGTGCTCAATCAAGAAAGGGGCATGCAACATCCATTTCTAATTCCCACATTTTTATAATATGTAATCAAGACATATAATGTTGAAATGACCAACATAGATATTTTTCCATATTTTTAATTTATTTTATATTCATTTTATTTAATAAACTAAAGTTGAAGAAGAGAGTATCCAACAGAGACCCCAGTGCCTAGGAGGGAAGATTGACTGAGGAAAAAGTTGCGAGGGGTTTTGGAAAATTCCTATTTTCCCAAATTTTAATTATATCATGTTTTCCTAATTTGGTTGTTGAATCAGCAACTACCAATAGTTATGAAGGAACAGGGAAAGTGGTACCAAATGATCCTGAGGTATGGGCTACGCACCCACCTTTTTGGAGACTTCTGGTTCCCAACTAAACCAAGGAAGGGATCTAAATTTATGATGGTGGGTAATGTGTGTTTTTGGTTCATGGAATTTTCATCTTTTTCCCACTTGTTTTCCTATTTCTTTTACTGCTTTTTAACCAACACGACAATATCTTATTACTGTAACAACCCTTATTCACTTAAGCATGTCATTTTTCAGTTGTCACTTTCTTAGTCCAATTCTACTTATACTTTGACATTAGAACTACTATCTTGGGCTACTTTTTATCACAAAACTAATCTATGGGTTGTTTCGGGTTAGAATGGTTTGTCGAAGCTTGTTGTTATAGGATTACATTTCAATTCCTCTATCGATTTGGATTAAAGTCTCTATGAGTTGTTGTTGTTACATAGACAGTTTTTATAAGAACGTCTTGCTTTTCCTAATCAAGCCAAATCAAGGAGCGTGTAAAAGTCAAAAGAAACAACTCATTACTTGAAGATATTTGTGGAGCGTCTAGATCATTTGGTTGAGATCTTTTGTAAATTTACTTGCAATTAAAGGAAATTTTTATATTTTCACCCCTTCTGTGGAAATTGTTGTGTAACTGTCAAGATGTCTTTCTATTTTAAGATCACATGAGAATCAAAATATTTTAATGATGATCTTCTCATTTTAATTAAGATCTATAAAATAATAGACTATTTCTCCACGAGGGCTAGCTCGCTAGAGAGAGAAAATATCAAAGAATAGGATTGCAAGGGGGAAAACACCAAAGCTTTGTTATCATGATAATTTTATTAATGCAAAATCTCAACTTTGTGGTCCAATAATTTCCTTTGAGTAGCCTGTACACTTTTTAATGCACCAACCCCTACTGAGGAGGAAGAACCCCTACTAAGAAGGAAGGGCCCTCCTTCTTGGCAAGGATCACTAGTTAGTTAGAGTAGAATACTTAATTGCATAAATTCTTCTCAATTATGTGATTGTTGTTATTTTTGGCATTATAGTTAATTCTATGTGTATTTCATTTACTGTAGTAAGTTGTGGATGGCGTGACAGCTTGAGCTCTAGACTGGTCCCTCATATTAGTGTGGCAGTGAATTATTTTCTTTACTATTACAGTTTGGATTACACTTTATTTTATGTGTGTATATTGAATAAGTGATGGTTTTCAGGAGTGTTATGAGAGTGGTTGAAAGACAGAGTAGCTTATTCTACAATATTTTCTCGCATTTAATTTGTGTGGAGTATGTAACCACTTTGTTGATTGCTAAGAGTGATTGTGCAACGACTTTGGGTTGAGATTATTTCATACTAGTCATAATTTACCTTATCATAGACTTTGCGCAACAGTCTTGTAAAAATTAAGCCTGCCTGGATCAATAATTAAATGTAAGAGAAGATATGTTGCTCTGATTTAAAGGAACAATTATCTTGCCTAACATTTTTGGTGTTGTTTCTAGGGAAGGTTGTTAGAGGTGCATGTGTGACTAGTTCATTGATGTGCATGATTTCGAGGTGTGATAGATGTGTTCATGATCCTGAGGTTTCTGAGCGGTAAGACGAAAGGTAAGAACCTGTTCATCGCTTCAACATATACAAGAAGGCTCAGCCTTATCTAGATCAGGGCACATAATATTGCATTACATGATTTGTGAAGATGATAAACACGGTGCCCCTAATCTTATTAATCATGCAAGAGGTAGAGGACGTGGAAGGAAAAAGGAGAATTAGGATTTAGGAAGGAAAACTTATATACAAGAAATCATTTCAAAGGCTAAAGAAAAATATCCCACTCAAGGGAAGGTAATAAAGAAAAAGATATTGGTTAAGGTTATTCCACGGAATCTAGAAACTCTTGACATATATTATGGCTAAGGAGCAGGAATTAGTGGATTCTTCGAAAGTGAGCCCTAGGATTTCTAGCCCTTCTGTAACAGCTCAAGGTGAGGATCATATTTTGAAGGAAGGATACGGAGATAAACATTTAAATGATTAGGGACTGACTTTGGAAGAATGCGTTGTTAGTCATCCTACTTTGGATTTAGGAAGTTAGTTCAAACAACCTGTTGATACATAGAGTACCAAGGACTTTGTAAGACCATCAAAGCCACCTGAGCAACCTGAACAATCTCCTTCACCAAGGGAACCACTTGTAAGAATTTCTCATAATTTTCCAACAAATCCCATGGCAGGAAGTTCAGCTACTACCTTTGAAAATATTGAGGATCTTCAAGGGTAGGATCCAATGAAGAATATACCTCTATCTACACTTCCAAAGTTCCAAGGTATGGTCTCAGTAGACCCTGATATGTTCCTATTTGAATTTGATATCCTTTGTAGAAGCTATGACTACACCACTGAGCAACAAAAATTAAAGTTGTTTCCTACCACATTGAAAGGAGCAGCAGTAAGATGGTTTACGGGACTCAATGGGGGAACTATCACTTCCTAGGATGTAATGAATAAAGCTTTTCTATAAAAATACAAGGAATATATTTGGTCTAGGGACTTGAAGGATAAAATATTCAAAATTTCCCAAACTCCATATGAGAACTTAGAAGAATATGTGGAGCATCTTCAGTATAATTTGCAAAGGTATCAGTATAGTGATCTAGACAAGGAGATAATGAAAACCATTTTGATTAAAGGGGTGAGGGAGGACTATTTAAATACATTGAATCTCTTGGACAAAGGAGATATATCTAAGGAAACATATGATGAAGTAGTTAAACTTTGTCGAAGGTGTTCCATAGGATCTACTAGAAATCATACCATAACATCAAATCCCTCTGCTAGTATTTTGAAGACAACAAATAATGGAGCAACTCGTGCAAAAATTGGGAATTTATTAGAAAAAAAATTAAAATGACATTATGAGTTCGATGTTTTCTCATCTTAATATGATGCAGGAAAAACAAAAACAAAAAGAAGTTGAGAAAGCATTGGCTATTTTCTACCCTCGGTGCAGGAAAAAACACCATTTTAGGGAATTTCAACTAAATAGTTGCACCATATGTGAATGAGATCATTCTACGGATCAATGTCCTTATTTACCTAGGTTTAAGGCAATTTATAAGGAATCAAGAGAACATGTTAAAGCAACGTATTTTGTTGGGGTCAAGAAGCCTTAGCAATCCCGACCACCAAGTATGATGCAAGACTCTCTTTCTCCTTTTAATTCTTGGTCTAATATATATAATACTCAACAACCACCTCTACAGTTTCAATATCCATCAATTTCATGGTAGAATCCCAACCCTCCTTATCTTCAAAACCCTATGCCTTAGCCTCAATGGACTGCTCCCGAATGGCCTCAACCTTGGCGAGGACCTTCTCTCCCAAACCAGATGCCTCTGATGCAACAACTGCCACAAATTTATTCCAATGTGCCTATGAGCGCCCCTCCTTTACACCCTCATCTCCCTGCACAACCCAATTCTAATCCTAATAATAAGGGAGTACAGCAGGTAGAATATTCAATTTTTCTTACTTACTGCATTTCACTTGTTGAATATAATTAAATCAAACTTATCTTGGGTAGGACAGTAACCGCCACTCCTCCTCTTGTTATAATAGAAAATGAGGAATACAAATTGTAAGGGGAAGGAGACAAGACTCAAAGTTATATAGGGAAATAACAAGTTGTAATGGTTGATGATGTGCAAAGTGTTGAAACCATGGATGTGACTGTAACAACTAGTTGTGCTCCTATAAAATCCAACACTACTCCCATAACAAAAAAATCCATTGTAATAGCATATGTTTCTCATGTTGTGAAACCTGTAATAGTTAATAGAAATGAGACTTCTTCGAGTCCACCTTATCTAGAAAGATTGAATGAGGCTAAAAATGTTCTCCAAGTTGAGTCTAGCCTTTTAAAAGAGTTGAAAATTTTTCATGTCCAAATTATTTTTCTTCAATTAATTTGGGATGTCCCTATTTATGCTAAGATAATTAAAGAGTTGTGCATTAAAAACCTAGGTAGGAAACCTTGGAATCCTCTTACTGTGCATGTTATTGGTAAACTATCTGACTTAATATTAGGAAATAATGTGCCTACTAAGTATGAGAACACTGTAAACCCCACTAATTATAACTATTGGTGGAATGATTCTTCCTAATACCTTAATTGATTTAGGGGCTTCCATCAATATAATGACTAAGGAAACAATGGGACTACTTGGGCTGACTAATCTAAGACCAAATCCTACTGTTTTAGAATTTGATGATAGATCTAAGATCCAACCAAAAGGGATATTAGAAGATGTAATTATTACACTCGACTCTTGTAAATACCCAGTTGAATTCATGGTGCTTCAATTTAAAACATGTTTGGGTGGACACCCCTTTAAATTAGGGAGACCATGGTTGGAAACCGTTGATACTTATATAAGATGTAGATTTGGTTGTATGACTATTTCAAATGGATATACCACCAAATAATCTTGTCTTATATCCTCTTCCTAAACCAAGTGCTAAAACTGAAAACCCTTTGGATACAGAATTTGAATTGGAAGAAATGGATGCTCATCCAGTACTCACTATCAATAAATCTTTACAATTTAAAAGTGAAATTGAGGATGATGTCATCAATAATTTCATTAGTGATTTGTTTGTTGTTACACCTTGTACATATCAGTTATTAAACAATGCAATAGATGAATCTGAAAAGAAGGATCCTGTTAATGAAACTATTACACATGATATACCTATTGCCTCCAGTCTTGAAAGTGTACCAATAGAAATCGATCATGGAAAAACCCTTAACATCAATCATATGTTATATGTTGAATGGAAAGAAAAATTAGTGTTGTTACTCAGGAAATATAAGGAAGCCTTCACATGGGGCTATAAAGACATGAAGGGAATTCATCCTACACTATGTACACATCATATTTATTTAAAGGAAGGATCCCAACCTGCCAGGACACCTCAATGAAGAATGAACCCAATTTTGAACGGTGTAGCGAAAGAATAACTCCAAAAAAGTTTAGATGGAGGTTTCATATTTCCTATTTCAGACAATTAGTGGGTATCTACACTAGTTGTTGTACCTAAGAAAAATGACAAGTGGAGAATTTGTATAGACTGCAAGGAGTTGAATAAAGCCACTCAAAAGGACCATTTTCCATTACCTTTTATTGATCAGGTCCTAGATACCTTATCTAGTAAAACATTATTTTATTTTCTTGATGGGTTCAGTGGTTACAACCAGATTCTAATTTCCCCTGAAGACTAAGATAAAGCTACCTTTACTTGCCCTTGGGGTACTTTGGATTATGTAATGCACCAACAACCTTTCAGAGGGAGGTATTCAGAATTTTTGTTGACATGGTTAATGATTGTGTGGAAATTTTTATGGATGATTTCACACCTTATGGGAGTGATTTTGATAACGCCTTGACAAGCCTCGAAAAATTAGTACTTGAGTGTTACATTCAGGCCCACCTCTGTCTCAACACTAAAAAATACCATATGATGATGACCGAGGGTAGTTTTCTAGGACATTACCTTTTTGTTGTGGGTATTCAAGTGGATACGACAAAGGTAGAGGTAATATTATGAGTTCCCACTCCTAAAACACAAAAATAGGTATGCAGTTTCCTAAGAAAAGCAGGGTATTATAGACGGATTATAAAAAAAATTCTAAAATTGCATTGCCATTATTTTCCCTACTAGCAAAAGATAAAGATTTTGAGTGGATTGATAAGTGTAACAAAGCTTTCATAGAATTGAAGAAATGAGTAACAACTACTCTTGTTTTGAGAGGACTGAACTGGAAACTTTCATTCCAGATTTCTATTGATGCCTCTGATATGGACATTGATGTTTTGTTTGGTCAGCGGAAAGGAAAAAAACCATATGTCATATATTACATTAGTAAGAATTTAACTCCTGTAGAGGTAAATTATATTGTTATAAAGAAATAATTTCTTGTTGTTGTACACGCAACTAATAAATTTAGGCACTATATCACTGGTTACCAAACTTTTTTCATATATACCATTTAGCTATCAGGTTCTTAATGAACAAACATGTTACAAATGCTAGGGTTACTAAGTGGTTGTTGTTACTCCAAGAATTTGATATTACTATTATAGATAACTCTAAAAAAAGATAATGTTGTTGCAGATTTTCTTTCTAGATTAACTAATTCTACTGATGATCTGCTTGTTGCGGATTATTTTCCATATGAATATCTATTTGCAGTATCCACTTATTCACTCTAGTATGTAGATATTTCTAACTATCTTGCTGCAAGGAAGTTGCCTCATCACCTTTCCCCTAGAGAAAAGAACAAAAGTATACAACAAATTGTTAGATATTTTTGTATGGTTGGAAATATCTTTCACACAGGTTTTGATTAGCAAATTAGGAGATGTGCTAGGGAGGATGAGATCCACAAGATCCTCAAAGCCTATCATGATGGACTTTACGGAGGGAATTTTTCAAATATGAGGACAGGTCAGAAGGTGATGCAGATGGGCTATTTTTGGCCCACCATATTCTAAGATGCAAGAAGGTATGTTCAGGGTTGTGACAATTTCCAAAGGATGGGTTAGCCAGTACAATAAAATGAGATGTCATTATAGCCCTAGCTGATACTAGAACCTTTTAAGAGGTGGGCATTAGATTTTGTGGGACTAATTAATCCCCCATCTTAGTAGAAGGTTTACATCCTTTCCTGTAGATATTATGTGACCAAGTCGGTGGAGGCCATAGCACTTACTAGGGAAATGAATTTTTCTTTTGCTATTGTAGATTTTATATTTGAACAAATATTTGCTCAGTATGGAGTGCCTAGAGAAATAGTAACAGATGGAGGAGTGCAGTTTACCTCTTTTTTGATACAGGATCTTATCAAGAAATACGGAGTCTGTCATAGAGTTACCTAACCTTATCATCCTCAAGCAAATGGATAGGTAGAAAGTACCAAAAGGAGTTAAATATATTCTTACAAAAACTTTAGCGGGACATAGGAAAGATTGGGTGGGGAGACTTCTTGAGGTATTATGGGCTTACAGGACCACTTGGAAGAATACCATGGGATATTCCCCTTATGAACTGGTTTTTGGTAGGAATCACATCTTCCCTATTGATTTTGAGATTAAAAGATTAAGGATTACCTTGGAAGTAGACTTAAATTTAACTGCAGCTCAGGAGCATAGGTTGAAATAGCTAATGGAATTGGATGAAAAATGCCTAATTGTTGCGCAATGAATAGATATCATTCAGCAACATCAAGCTAGGTGGCATGATCAGTTTATTAAAAAGAAGTCGTTTCAAAAGGGTGATTGGGCTTTAATCTATGATTCAAGATTCAAGGATTTTAAAGGCAAGCTATAAACTAGGTGCTTAGGTCTTCGAGTAGAAGCAGCTTTGACAATGGGACTATAAAATTGACAATCATTGGTAATTCTCAAATATCCTTTCTATTGAATGGAAATCGGCTTAGGTTGTATCATGAGCCTACCTCTAAGGATTCATTTTTAAACATTGTCTCAGCTACAAATTCATATCTTGAAGTTGTTGGGGTAGATGACGATCCTCCTGTACTTCCAATTACTTAGTTTTTTTTGAAAAAATAAATAATATATATATATATATATAATATAAGAAAGAAAAATATATATAATGGTGAAAACCCATTTGGGGCATTATTGGATAATTTTGATGATCGAAAACTAGCTTGTTGGCGATCAGCACCCTTTGATTTTTCTGTAACAACATTCCTTTAATTTTCTTTCACTAATTATTATTGTTCCAAGCTTTGTTGTTACAGATCATGCTTCGAATTTATTGGTTCATATCTAAGTTCAGCATAAAGAATTAGTTGTATTTTTGTAGTTCCAATTGAACATATGAACAAGAATAGATAACTTCTCAGTCTTGACACTATTAAAGTCCTATAATAATAGGAATCATAATTTTGAATTGACTATGGTTAACTCTTGTAATATTGTACATACCTTTGCTTTCTGTAAATGTTTTCCATATTAAAAATAAAAAATGTGAAGAGGGTATGTCCTAAAAGAAATATCAAAGGACAAAAAGAACAAATAAATAAAAATGAAGAAATATGAACCCCAAACAAAAAAAGATCATGAAAGTGTGCAAGTCCAAGTGCCGCTAATCTTTACTTTACTATCTAAAATAATGACTGTGTGTAGCTTTTCATACATGCCACAACCCATGATAGTCAAACTATTTAATCTTGACTACTTCATGCTTTAAATTTCTTGTTTATAGTTAGAGAATAAAGATCTAGCCAAACTGTTTAATCTTGGCAGATCAGTAGTTAGGTAGAGAAACAAAATGTGCTCAAAAGCTTAATCTGTGCCATTGGAAGATATAAGGTTAGAAGTATATAGTTTAATTTTCAAAAGAAAAAGGAAAGGAAAGGGTCTGCTAGCTTAAATGCACCCAACAAAGTCAAGAAAAAATGTTAGGGTAAGTAAAAGGGTAAGTAGAAGAAAGGTTGCAGAAAGTACAAAGTTCATTGAAACAAAAGCACATTTATCATGTTTAATCATGTGTTTCAGTGTGCAGGAGTAGTTATGAAAGTGAAAGGATGTTCACAAGTCATTTGGCTAACTTCCCCTCATTCCATTTCACCCCCACAACATACTTACTAATTTCCCCATCATCCCATCATTTCTTGCTAAAATACCCTTTTCCCTTCATTTTCACCCTTGCCCCTTGGTTTCACACATTTCCCTAACAATTTGCCCTCCAAACTCATTCCACTACCCAAAAACCCCTTTTCCCTAGTGTGAAACCCATTCCCCTTTGAAAAAATCATTTTCCCCTTAATCCCCTATTTCACTAAAAAGCCACTAAAAACCCTTATCCTGAGTTTAAATCTCTCCCCCACCCGCCCCCCCCCACATTACTTAATCAACTCCCCCATTCCTATATTTCTGACATAATCCCTTTTAAACCATAAAACCCCATATTTCCTAAGTTTTGTCTCCCTCCGGCTTATTTAAACTAAACCCCACAATTCACTATTTTCCCAACAAAACTTGTTTAACCTGCCACTCTAGTGCGTTAAAATAATCCCTCTACATAAACCCCAGTCATTATATTTTTAATCTCGCCATTACTCATAAATTAATTACAAATCAATTGTAATTAACCCCTGGGCCCCACTAATTTCCGCTCTGGTTTGGTCGTGAAACTTCACCGCGCAACAGTTGTCTGATTTGCCACCCCCAGATCTGATGGCGTGCATCCATATCACATCCATTCACCTCCCGAAATTTACCCAACCGAGAGCGTGCGATATGATCGGTATTTCCCAGGCCCCTTTTGGCTATGTGGCAGCACTATGTGAACTCGCGTGCTCTCGGGAAAATACCGCCCGATGGCCAAAAGCGGTGTGATGGCCCCCTAAATCACCTCCCCATGTAAGTGAAAACCATGAATGTTCATAATGAATCTCCCTGCCAATTTCTAATCGTTGTCGGTTAAAACGCAAAAGACACCCATTTCACCCTTTTTCGCTCATTTGCTCTGTGAAAGCCTCCTAAGCTTTTTTGTGCCACCCTGAGCTTCTGCAACCATATTTGACCGCCAACTACCTCCTGAACATGCTCTGGAAGCCCAATTCATCCCTCCAGTGCACAACTGAAGCCCCAGTTACCCTTGCAGCCGCCTTTTGCACCAATTTGTAGTATGAACCTCAAATACAAGGTATTTTGATAACAAACCAGAAACCACCCTCTCAGTTTAAAAACGTATAGTCAATTCAAGAAATAATTAATTGAATTTAAATTGATTTCCCCTAAATTGAGAACATTTCCCCCGCATAATACCCAAACCCCTATCCTACAAACTGCCATTACCCTATCACTACACCTGAGTTCTTAAAACATCACTGCTTCAGCCTTTATAAGCTTGATTCTCACATTTATCCTAAAGATGGTTGCCCAGACCTCTCTGGATGTCAAACTGGTGTGAAACCCTCATTTGGACATTGACCATTTGGCCCTAACAGACAGGTATTTCCAAATTAAAGACACTACTACTCCAGGCCACCTTCTAAAAATCCACTGCTGGAGCAAGGATAGGTTTCTAAACCATGTAGATGACATTCACCTTTGGGAATACAATTTTCCCAAGTATACATTCCCAAACATTGCACATTTTTGTCATGCCTGCTATTTCCCTAGCCAAAGGACTATTGTGGCACCAAACCATGAGTTACTATTCACCATTACTGTTGAATCCATCAACCAGATGCTACAAATCCAGCCTAGCCCTAATCAAACCCCTATGTCCATTGGAAATCTATTGGACCTATACATCACACTAGACCCAATCAAAATCAAACAAATTTTCCAGAATTTCATCATTGAGGAGCTCCATACTCCTACAAACACTCCATCCTATGCTGCCACTATTTTTTCAGAGATTGGAAGATGCATTATCACCATGCTCTCATGCATCCTAGGATACATATTAGATGAGCATGTGGATGAGGTCGTCATGGCCTTCCTGTCCATTTTGACTCCAGGCAAGCCTCCTAGTATTATGTATGATTATGCTCAGTTCATTGCAGACAAAATGCATGAACAATTCATCGGACTGACCACTGAAAGAGTTTTCAAATACTCTTCAGTGTTGTTTTATATGTTTTTGTATTATTAGACAGACAAGTTCCCTGTGAGGATCCATAAATTGGACACCAAGGGAAAGGAGAGATCAGTCATCTACTAGACACCCTTGGTCCAGAAGTTTTCCACAACATTCACCTACAAAGACTTCATAGACTATTCTTTGTACCCAGTCATGAACATGCTGACTTCTAAGACTCAACCTAGAATCAACCTAGAGATCAAGAGTGTACTGCAATTAGTAAAGAACAGCAAAGTGGGAGATTGGTACTTGTACCAAAACCACACTGAGATCAGAATTTATGGCTGTGAGATAGCCCCCTATAAGTTGCCCAAATACCTCCCTATGAGAATATTTGCTCTTGAATACTTCAGACAAATCATCAACTCTGATGAGGTTCACTTCCTAGCTTATAGGAAGAAAACCCAGTTCAAAGTGAAAAAACAAATGGGCCCATTCATTTTCAACAACAGAGACATTGGACTAGAGGCCGACAAGTTATTTCAACAATGAAATTCAGAAACAATTTTATCTAGCACTATGACCCTCATGGGGTCATAAACAAACTCAGACTCAGGGTCAAGTTGGGAGCATACATCCACCACTCAAGACCTGACATAGAACATTTTTATAACTAGGATGAGTGGGTGGAGAACACCTTGATTGATATGGACAACACTATTGTGGATGTAGAGAACACACTCTTTGATTTGGAAAGACAATTTGATCACAACTCTTTCCTGCAGGTTCCAGAATAAGGGTATCTAATGAACATTACTCCTACCATACAAACCCCAACCAATGAAGAGAAGAATCCTAATAGGAACAGGGAAGAGGCATAGCTCTGCCATGGAGACTACTGATGAGCTGTTTGAGCCAAGCAAGAGGCCCAAGTTGAATCATGTCTTTGAACAGGAGGAAAATATTGTTTCAGAGGAAATAACTAACATTGAGGCAATGGGGCAGAGAAGTAAAGAAGCAACTGCGTCAGAGGAAACATGGTAGCCATCAACCTCCAAGACACAGATGATATAGAAACGGCAGAATATGGAGGTTTCTTCCTATGTCAGGCCAGCTGACAAGGAAAAGGATATCAAAGATAGATTCAAAGAGATAAAGATGAGGAATGAAAAATTGAAGGCAGAGACATATGCCCAATACCTCAAGCTTACACCACCAAACCAGACCAGACTGATGTCAACCTTTGACATCAAAGCAGGGAAAATGTAGGTATCATTTTTGTAGCCCAGTGTACAGCAACCAAAGACCTCAGCAGACTACAAGAAGACAAATTTTGAGGTGTTGGCCAGGGATGTTCATCCCATTGATCAGATAGAGTTCCATAAGCAGGCTGGAGAAATGATTTACTCCACCGTCACAAAAAAGGCCATGGATGCTTTTAAACTAAAACATTCATTGGATAATGTGACAACCCAATTCAAGCTAGAGAAGGCCTCCTCATAGGCCAAAGACACCAGGATAAAATCCTTGGAGGACTTGATCATTGAACTGGGCCATGACCCAAGTGATGTTAAGGACACAGAGAAATTAATCAGGAAGAAGAATAAGGACATAACAACCCTCAAGAAACAGCTTAAGTTGCCTCATTTACAGCACCCACAAACAAAGGAGGTCCTGGAAACCCAGACCAATCATGAGGAAATGATGGACTTAGTGCTGCAACTGAATGATCAGTTTAAGGAGATGGAGAAAAAATTGGATAGCTTGATGCAACTCAAACAAGCTAGTCTGGATAATGCTCCTGCAACTATCATTCCAATAGTGACCATTGATGTACCTTCTACTTTGGTAGCATCCTTAGCTCCCACTGCTCTAATGGCCACTACACTACCGACATCTACACCAACTACATCAGCAACAGGATCAACAGCAACAAGCTCCACAGGAGAAGAAGCAAACAAGCTGGTCAAAGAAATGGAAGAAATGTCCATTCAGACCACTAACATGAACAGACTTAATGAGAAATTCACCAGCGTGGAGACAGATTACAAATTGGCCCAAATCATGCATAAAGAAGAAAAACAGAAGGCCACAAGTATGACTGAAAGAATCAAAAGCCTAGAAAAGGAACTGACACTAGGTGAACCTATAGGTAAGGCTAAGGAGCAACTGTGGGCCAATATCATTGACTCTATCAATGATATTTGGCCATCCATTCAGGTTATTTTTAAACAAATTGATTTGATAAAGCAAGCTACATAAGCCATTCAGAAAGTCAAAGAAGAACTTGGAGATATGCCAAAGGAGGTAGCAAGGATCATCCATTTCCTCAACTCCAAGAATAAGTATGATCTATAAGAACTTGAGATACCTGACAAGACAAGTACAATTTTGGAAGTCATAAAAGTCCTCACTAAGAGGAATTTGATGTTGAACTTAGAAGATAAGTGTCAAAACATGCAACTAGTTGTTGACAAGTTCATGGTTAAGTTCGAACATTTGAAGGAAAAGGGATTACCTAATCCCTTAGTTATAAATGATAAGTTAATGACACATGAGGAACAATAAGAAGATCAGGGAAGTGGCTAGAGATTAGGTAAACACTTCATCCATGAAGGGCATACCAACAGGCAAAGTACTATACCAAACACTTGAAAACTTGTTTTACCTCCAGCATGAGGTAAAACACTTGTTTATTAATAGGCCAACTTTTGCCAAGTATACAAAGGCCGATGAAATATACAAAAATATGCTCAATATCCAATTACCAGATGAGGAAAGATGGGAAAAACTCAATGATTTACTATAGTAAATACACAGTAAAAAGTGAAACACCAAAGTAAAAGGATATTGACAGGTCAGCAAGGTCAAAGTGTATCAGATGAAAGGTTAAAGTAAAACAGAACAACCAGCGTAAAGACCAAATAGCCAAGGAGCTTAAAGGGAAAAAAAATCAAAGAGAAAATCCAGCATAACCTAAATAACAGGGACAGCAAGCAGTAGTTCAATAGTTGTCTCTATCTTCTTGTATGAAGATATTTCTTTTTCCTAGATTAGTTCTCAATGCAGTTTGAGATATTTTGCAATTCCTTTTTGTATAAATACTTCATAATTCTAAGTATTATGGTGGACTATTTTACTTTTGTAGAGTTATTTTGATCTTAAAACCTAAGGGTGATTATACTGCTTTCAAGTCAACAGACTAGAGCAAGTAATAAAAGCATTTCACTACAAGATTCATGAGATGAGCTATTTGCAATGAAGTATCTTCTTTGTTTGATCTTGTTACCTTCTTATGTGTTTCATAATCTTAAATATGTTCTAAATTTGAATGAATTAACTGGAGATATCACTCAGAATTTGTTTAAGTACACTATGTTTTGCACAGTTAGTCATTTACATGTTTTCCTCTGATACCCGGATTTGAGAACCCTTAATTGCTCTCCCATCCTGGTTGACTTCTTTCATTCCTTCCAGAGTCCAGCCTAGGGAACCCTTAATTGCTCCGTGGATCCGATTTCAAACCATTTCACTATTTAGCCTTTGAGATCTGTAGAAACTCATCTATCTTGCCTTGTAGACACTATTTTTAGAACTGAATCCAGTCTTGTTTGTCTAACATGTGACCCCATAGCCCAATGGTAAAATCCAAACCTCTGCTCATCTAAGTAAAGTGATCCCACCACCCAATTTCAAACCAAAACCCAAGTGCAAACAATAACTAGCCTAAAATCATCTTAACTAAAACAAAGTTAAATTATAAAGAGAGAACCCTCTTTGAGCATCAAGAAGGCTAGGTCTTGATCTCCAAAAGTGGTTTGTGGTTACCTTTGAATTTTCTTCCTTCATTAACTCCAAAAGAAATATCAGAGTGATAACATTTTTGGCGACCATACTGGGGACTTCGATCCTCGGTCTCATAAAAATTTAAGGAAACCTTAAATTTAATCTTAAGCCCCTTAAGGTCATTTTTCTGAAGTTAATCTTGAAAAAAAAATCATAAAAAACAGCTAAAAATTTTAAAATTTTGGCTCCCAAGAAGATTCACTATACCAGGGCAAACCCAGATCCAAACCCTGGAACTATAGTTGATGACCCAGACAGAATTCTAAGAAAACCCAAAATAGCAGAAACTCAGGCAAGTAGTAGCCGGTTAGTCAGAGTCAATTCACTCCCTGAGGAGTTGTCAACTTTAGAGGAAATCCCTTTTGATTTGTCATTTGACCTCTCATTATTTAGAACTAAATCTAAGAATGCCATCCATGAAACAATCTTAGACCTTGATTTACTCAACTCATTGAATCAAAAAGGGTTATCCATCCAGATTTAGATAAATTTGTCTTGGACACTTTTGACAAGTTAGAAGCCTTAACCTCTACATTGATCAGCAATATAGATAGTGCTTACCTTCAACAATTTGTTGAACTAGCTACCCTTACTGTTGCTGCCTCTGGAATTTTTGCACAACCTCCACTCACTGTAAATACACCTTCTTTCACCATAACCTCACCAATAGTATCCACCATAGTCTAGTCACCTAAACCAGTTATTAATCAACCATCCTCACCAACATCTAGTTCACCTCCATCAGTTTCAAGACCTTCCTCAAGCACCATAACTTTACCCCCTAGTCAAACCGGAATCATATCTATGGCAAACAAATATGCACCTCTAGTTTTACCTGCACAACTCCATGCCATGCCCGCATTATCAGAGTAAAATATTCTTGTTTGATGCTACTGGTCAGTACACTACCCACCAGCATGTAAACAAGATGTCTGACTTTTTTGAGTTGCATGAGATAGATGAAGCAGATGCCCAAATGAGGTTGTTTGCCCATACTTTAACTGGGGATGTCAAGAAAAGGTTCAAAGCCTTTCCTGCCAACCATACTGTAGATTTAGTTAATTTTCATAGATTATTCATTGATAGATGGGAGAGAAATAAAAACCCATTGCAAATACTTTCTGAATATGAAAAATTAGAAGAGCTCCTAATGAGTCAGTTCAGGACTATTGCACTAGGTTCAATAGTATCTACAATGCAATTCTAGCCAATATTAAGCCTCCACCTGACCTAGCATTAATTAAATTCCCTTATGGTTTTGATGTTGACATGCCATACCAGTTAAGGGAAAGAAACCCTGAAACACTGGAACAAGTGCAAAGCAATGTTGTTAGTGTAGAGGCCAACCTATTAGCCAAGAAAGCCCGAATGAGAAATGAAAAGAAAGTTGTATTTAAAGAGGAAACTTTCACTTCAGATGGAAATGTAGATATTTTAGCTAAGAGTTTAGAGAGAATAATGGATAGATTAGAAAACATGGAAGGGAAAAATCAATGGGAAAATCAACAACCACCCCCAACAAGAAACCCCAATTTTAGGAAGAAATCCTAATGCTGGAAAGAATGCTATACCAGATCAACAGATTAGGCTTCCAAGAGAACTATGTTGAGGATTCATGGACCCAAGAAGGAGAGGATGATACCCAGATAAAATTACTAGAAACCAAAGACGAAGACATTGTTTTTCTTACTCAAGAAGAACATGAGTTATATATGCTGCAGTAGTTGCAATTAGAATCTGGTGATTCCTTTGATTTTAAACAGGGATATGAGTCAGCTATATATGAGGTACAAAAACAATATAGCTTAAGAAGTAAAAAGAACAATGAGACTCCCATTAAAAGATCCATCTAGACCCAAACTAAGATAATAAAAGAAGCTCCAGTTACCAAAGTGTTACAAATCCTCCCTAGGGGAACACCGGAGACTTCTACCCCTAAAATTGTAGATATAACCTCCACTGAAACTCAAATAGAGACAATTGCTAAAAACAATCAAAATAAGAGAAATCAAGGCAAAACAGTAGAAACACAGACTGAAATGCCTAGTACTGAGAAACAGGATAAGAAGACACAAATTGCACATTTTAAGGAAGATCTAAATCAATCAAACAAAGCTCAGCTCCCTTTCAACATCAAAACTGAAATATAAAAATTAAAGATATGAGTTCCCTTGACCAAACTAGTAAAGAACTAATCCTATAGGTCACAGATAACTGAAACTTTAAACATAGGAGAGGGAGATGATGTTGTTAACCTAAATGATGATCAACCCGAATTATTATTTGGCCCTGAGGCCAATGGTATTCATCAGCAAGGGGGAGTTCCTCCTTTCTACATTAGCCTGAACATTCATGACAAAATATTGCATAATGCTATGTTAGACTCAGGGGCATCCCATAATTTGATGCCAAAGGCAATCATGGAGAGATTGAACCTAGACATTACCAGACCATATAAGGATTTGTTTTCTTTTGACTCTGGCCAAGTTAAATGCCTTGGTTTGATCAAGGACTTATGTGTAACTCTTGTCTAATGCCCTGCAAAGAGTATTCTAAAGGACATAGTAGTTGCAGACATCCCACCCAAATATGGAATGTTGCTATCTCACTCATGGGGAGAAAAACTGTAGGGATCCTTGTAGTTAGATATGTCGTATGCCATTATATA
Organism: Pinus taeda; assembly: GCA_000404065.3. Taxonomy (NCBI): domain Eukaryota; kingdom Viridiplantae; phylum Streptophyta; class Pinopsida; order Pinales; family Pinaceae; genus Pinus; species Pinus taeda. The sequence continues at coordinate 142,694 of APFE030940675.1, forward strand.
TGTTTTTGGCCAACTAAGAAAACTATATAGAGAGACCTTGATGAAATACATGGTGAGTGAAAAATCACAAAACTTTCTCATATACTCCATGCATTCAGATATGGACTCTTTTATATTATACAATGTAGAACATGACAATAAGGAAATCACAGCTCAACAGTGAGAACATTTTTCATGAGTCCCTATGGCATCTAGACTTTGATGGATCTATCAATAGGTTAGGGGCTAGCGCAAGAGTGTGGATCCATAATATGGAGAATAATCATGCTGAGGGACATGCTTTTGGATTGAACTTCAAGTGTACCAATAACATGGCTGAATATGAAGCCCTGATTCTAGGGTTACAATTGGTTAGGAAACTTGGAGCCAAAAGAGTTTCCATCATGGGAGATGCAGAGCTGATTATTAAACAGATTAATGGTGAATACTCTGTAAACAATCCCAGACTTGGTCAATATAGGGAAACTATCCTAGACTTGATCAAAGACCTCCTGGAAACAAACTTTGCTACCATTCCTAGAAAACAAAACATGCAGGCCCATAGTCTGGCCACTTTTGCTAGTACCTGTAAATTTCCATTTCAACCTAACCATCAGTACACTGCAAAAGTCATACATAGGGTATTTGCAGATTTTCTCCCAGGATTCTCAAATTTATGATTTCATGAACAATGAAGGTGAGTTTCAGAATTGTAAGATAGATACAGACTATACAGTAGACAATAATATAGAAAGTAACATAGATGTAAATATTTTAGATATAGCTAAACCAAATAAACTTACTAAAGTAGAAATAGATTGTTTAGTGAATGTAGAGATTGAAGAAATAATGAATGATGATCCTGAAATTCTTAATCTGAAAAATAATTTATTTCCTAAGGGATTAGTCCCTTTAGAAGATTTGTTTGACTCTAATGATGTAGCTAGGAAACCCAAAATGGAACCTTTGAGAGCTCACATAGAAGAGGTTAACATAGGAACTGAGGATAAACCAAAACTCATTAAAATATCAAAAGCCTTACCTCTAGAGGAAAAGGTTAAATACATCAATTTGTTTAAAGAGTTCCAGGATGTATTTGCCTGGAGTTATGAAGACTTAAAATCCTATGACACCAGCATAATCCAACACAACCTCTAAAAGAAGATCATAAACCTTTCAAACAGAAACTTAGGAGAATAAACCCAGTTCTTATGTCGTCTATTGAGAAAGAATTTAAAATAATGTTTGATGCCCAAATTATAGCCCCCATTAGATACTCAGATTGGATTTCAAACTTAGTCACTACTAGGAAAAAGACTGGTGAAATTAGACTTTGTGTAGATTTCAGAAATTTAAACAATGTCTCACTAAAAGATAACTATCCTCTAGCAAAAATGGACTATATCCTACAAAGGGTAGTAGGCTCATCCAGGATTTCACTCTTAGATGGATTCCTTGGGTATAACCAGATCTTAGTTCAACCAGAGGACCAAACCAAAACTGCATTTACTACTCCTTGGGGTACCTTCATGTATTTGAAGATTCCTTTTGGATTAATGAATGCAGGTGCCACATTTCAAATAGCTATGGATATAGCTTTTGCCAAGGATATCCATGACTTCCTAGTAGTATACCAATATAACATCACAGTCTTCTCTAAATCTGACAGTGAACAACTAGACCACCTGAGAAGAGTATTATCAAATGTAGAAACTTTGGGATTTCTTTAAATCCCAAAAAGACACTCTTTGGTCTGGAAGAGGGAAAACTGTTGGGACATATCATATCTAAATATGGGATTAGAATAGACTTGCTAGAATAGACTTACACATCCTAGAAACATTAGAGAGTTACAGTAATTTCTAGGCAAGATAAACTTTCTTAGGAAATTCATTTCAAATCTAGCAGAACTGATTAGAGAATTAAATAACATGCTAAGAAAGGAATCAGCACTTAATGTTGGCAATAATACTGAGAGGGGGGGGTGTGAATCAATATTATCAAATCAATATAACTTTTTCATTTCCATATTAAGATTCATATACGCTACTTCCGTTAAGGAAAACTGCGTGTATACGCAACTGTGTGTAATGCAACAAGCGTATATCAAATAAACTTATGATTCAGTTAGTTGATCCTTAATGAGTGCATCAGAACATTATTAACCATATGAATAGTAAATAGGATCAGTAAAATAGAATAGATCATCACACACAAGAAGCACACATGAACACCATGATATAAGGTGGAAACCCAATGTGGGTGAAAACCACCCGCTGCAATTTGTCTCTATCTTCTTTTAATAAGAAACTTCTTTTTACAATTGTACGAGTGCAGTCTTATACTAGTACGCAGGCTTCTACCTGCAGAAGGCTACAACCTTCTCTTGTTTTCCAGACTCCTGGAAGGGAGCTACAACCCCATGGCTCTTGTACTGGCTGATATATTTACCAGTACGTAGGTGCCGGCCTACAATCTTCTCTCATCCTCCAAGGACCACATTTCATACATTTTCAAACTGGATACTCCTGAAGCACAAAAATAATCACCACTGCAATACAATCATTAACTATACCTGCATCATTAATCTCTGAATCAACCAATACTGCATCACTACAAACCTGTCATCAGAACACAGTTACCAGAACACAGACCAGAGCCCAGAACTCTGCAACAACCTCCAGAACCAACAGCAACCTGAAACATCAACTCTCATATACGTTACTTGACTGTGTCAAACCGGCGTACATACGCGCTTTTACCAAAGCCAACCCGCGTACAGATCTGCAAATATTTACTCATAACTTTGCAGCTATTCCAGACATCAGTCATACCCAGATCATAACATTCATACAATAAAACATGCGTCAATAATTCAGATCTAGTCTACCCATAATCAAACCATATAATGATAAACATCCCAAGCCTTAAGATCCTAATCCATCGTTCATCATCATTCACGTGAGTGCATCCTTGGTTCCCATCAAGAAAAGCATCACCAACCCATAACCAGCATACTAGATCTCACACTTCATCAGATATTCAATCCTTGCACACTTGCCCTCCTTGGCCTAATGATCTTTTCCTTATATAGGTTTAGGCCTCTCTCAATACCATGGTCCAAAACCATGTAGAACTAATACCTTGGACCCAATACCTAGAGTCAACACTTCGGACCAAATACCATAGGACTAAATACCACGGACCAAAACTTAGTTTTCCGACTTGTACGTGCCTTTCCTTTTGTGAACCTACGTGTGTACGTATACGCGTCTTTTGTTCTTCTAACTCGCGTGTATACGCACTTTCAGCTAGATTAACCTGCATATACTTCTCTCTTGACCTACTGCACTATGATCTGTCGTTTGAGTGAGTTTCCATCAAGGACAACACCTGTATCATAATGCCAACACTTAAATGGCCAGTGGAGGCCAAACAATCCTTTGAAGCCATCAAGGAAGCCTTACCCAAAACTCCAGTCTTCATAAGTCCTGATCCTGATTTTAACAAGGATTTTATAATTTTTTCTTTTGCTTCAGAACACACCATTGCAGCAGTCTTGTTGCAAAAGAACAACCAAGGATATGAACAACCAATTGCACTTTTTAGTAAATCCTTAAGGGATGCCACACTCAAATACAATATTATGGAAAAACAAGCATTAGCTTTAGTAAAGGCTATCAAAGACTTCATAGTATACATTCTGTATTCTCGCATTATTGCTTATGTTCCAAATTTTGTAGTTAAGGACATTTTGACACAAAATGTGCATGAAGGGAAAAGAGGCAAATGGATTGCCACAATATTGGAATAGGACATAGAGATAAAGCCAACTAAGCTTATCAAAGGCCAAGGTTTAGCCAAACTCATGGCTGAATCGAACTGTCAAGCCCTTGATATAAACTTCATTATTGCCCTTGATGATCAGGAAGAGATGACGACTCCACCGATTAGTGAACCTTTTACTGATTCACCCTGGTATGCAAATATTATATTTGTATTACAAAATGTAAAAGCTCCTCCTAGTTTAACAAGAACTAAAGCTAGGATTTTAAAGATGAAGTCAATGAATTATTGTATCATAGATAATGCATTGTTTTGGAAAGACAATAGTGGTAATCTTTTGAATTTTTTACTGAAAAATGAAGCTGATAAAATCATGCAAGAGTTTCATGCAGGGGATTGTGAAGGAAACTTGTACTGGAAGACTACTGCTGACAAAATCCTGAGGGTTGGTTTCTATTGGCCCACTTTGTTTGCGGATGTTAAGAAACATGTGACCTCCTGTCATAAATGCCAGATATTTGAGGGAAAGAGAAAACTTTTACCCTTGCCTCTTAAACCAATTTCCACTGAAATTCCATTTCAATAATGGGGGTTAGACTTCATTGGAGAAATACACCCAGCCTCCTCAGCTCAACACAAATGGATTCTGACAGCTACTGACTATTTTACCAAATGGATAGAAGCCATACCTTCTAGACAAGCCACAGACATTGTCATAATCTCATTTCTAGAAAAAAAATATCCTGTCAAGATTTGGATGCCCCTAGAAGCTCATTACTGATAATGCAACTTCCTTTAAATCCAAGAGAATGATAGACTTCTGTAACAAATACCATATCACCCTTGGCCACTCCACAGCCTATTACCCTGAAGGTAATGGACTAGCAAAATCCTCTAACAAAAGCCTGGTCAATATCATTAAGAAATTGTTGAAAGATAACAAAAAGACATGGAACAAGAAGTTAGTCAATGCCTTATGGGCAGACAGACTAACTACCAAGAAGTCCATTGGCACATCTCCCTACCAGTCAGTATATGGGATGGATGCAGTTTTTCCATCACCTTTGGGAGTTCCAATGATGAAGATCATCCAAGAATTACAAGTGGAACCAAATGATATTCAGAGAAGAATAAATCAGACCATACACCTGCAACAGACCAGAGAAGAAGTATATGTAAAATCACAGGTAATCCAAGACAAAATCAAGAAGGTTTTTGATAAAAAGACTAAAGTAGATGATCTTACATAGGACATAAAGTCCTTAAGTGGGATTCAAGGAGAGAAGACAAAGGCAAGCATGGAAAATTTGATTTTTTGTGGCAAGGGCCTTATGTCATTTATGGTTATAGGGGCAACAATGCATTTTTCTTGAGAGAGATAGATGGATCAAATCTACCAGGAGGACCTGTTAATGGTAGAATGCTGAAGCATTATTTTTCCACTGACTAATAATAGTTCACTTTACTTTGCATCATTATACATAACATTGCAGAGTGTAGATTGGATTGGATGGTAATCCTTTGAAGTTGAAGCCCGGAGAGAAGGCCCTGAGCTTTGAAGGATTCACTATCATAACTATCAATAAAGCAGAATTGCAAAAGGACAGTTCACAAGGTAACTACAGTCACAATTCAAAGGCTACTGATCTTTAGAGTTCTTGACATTTCACCAAGAAAAGCCATCCCCATGTGGAGCCACTATTAGAGTCCTATAATAATAGGATTCGTAATTTTGAATTGACTGTGGTTAACTCTTGTAATATTGTACATACCTTTGCTTTCTGCAAATGTTTTCCATATTAAAATTAAGAAATGTGAAGAGGGTATGTCCTAAAAGAAACATCAAAGGACAAAAAGAATAAGAAAAGATCAAAAAAAAATGAAGAAATGTGAACCCCAAACAAAAACAAATCATGAAATTGTGCAAGTCCAAGTGCCACTACTCTTTACTTTACTATCTAAAATAATGATTGTGTGTAGCTTGTCATGCATGCCACAACCCATGATAGTCAAATTGTTTAATCTTGACTACTTCATGCTTTAAATTACCTGTTTATAGTTAGAGAATATATATCTGGACAAACTATTTAATCTTGTCAAATCAATAGCTAAAAAGAGAAATAAAATGTGCTCATAAGCTTAATATGAGCCATTGGAAGATATAAGGTTAGAAGTAAATAGTTTACTTTTCAAAAGAAAAAGGAAAGGAAAGGGTCTACTAGCTTAAATGCACCCAACAAAGTGAAGAAAAAAATGTTAGGGTAAGTAGAAGAAAGGTTGCAGAAAGTACAAAGTTCATTGAAACAAAAGCACATTTATCATGCTTAATCATGTGTTTCAGCGTGCAGGAGCAGTTATGAAAGTGAAAGGATGTTCACAAGTCATTTGGCTAACTTCCCCTCATTCCATTTCACCCCCACTACATACTTACTAATTTCCCCATCATCCCATCATTTCTTGCTAAAATACCCTTTTCCCTTCATTTTCACCCTTGCCCCTTGGTTTCACACATTTCCCTAGCAATTTACCCTCCAAACTCATTCCCCTACCCAAAAAACCATTTTCCCTATTGTGAAACCCATTCCCCTTTGAAAAAATCATTTTCCCCTTGTTAATCCCCTATTTCACTAAAAAACCACTAAAAATGCTTATCCTAAGTTTAAATCCCCCCCCATGGGCATTACTTTATTAACTCCCCCATTCCTATATTTCCGACATAATCCCTTTTAAACCATAAAACCCCATATTTCCTAAGTTTTGTCTCCCTCCCGCTTATTTAAACTAAACCACACAATTCACCGTTTTCCCAATAAAACTTGTTTAACACGCCACTTTGGTGCAATAAACTAATCCTGCTACATAAACCCCAGTCATTATATTTTTCATCTCACCATTACTCATAAATTAATTACAAATCAATTGTAATTAACCTCTGGGCCCCACTAATTTCCGCTCTGATTCCCCGCGGCGCAAATTCACCAAGCGACAGCCATCCGATCTGCCACCCCCAGATCTGACAGCGCGCATCCATATCGGGTCCATTCACCTCCCGAACTTCACCCGCTCGAGGGCGCGTGATATGAGCGGTGTTGCCCAGACCCCCTTTGGCTACGTGGCAGCATTGTGTGAACTTGCGTGCTCTCGAGAAAATATTGCCCGATGGCCCCCTAAACCACCTCCCCATGTAAGCGAATGCCATCACTGTTTATAATGAATTTCCCCACCAATTTCTAACTGTTTCCGGTTAAAAGGCGAAAGACACCCATTTTCACCCTTTTTCGCTCATTTGCTCTGTGAAAGCCTCCTAAGCTTTCCTGCGCCACCCTGAGCTTCTGCAACCAAATTTGACCTCGAACTGCCTCCCGAACACGCGTTGGAAGCTCAATTCAGCGCTCCAGTGCACAACTGAAGCCACAGTACCCCCTACAGCCACCATTCACACCTGTTTGCAGTGTTAACCTCAAATTCCAGGTATTTTGATAACAACCAAAAAATGGCCCTCTTAGTTTAAAAACATACAGTCAATTCACGAAATAATTAATTGAATTTAAATTGATTTCCCCTAAATTGAGAACATTTCCCCCGTTGAATACCCAAACCCCTATCGTGCAAACTGCCATTACCCTATCACTACACCTAAGTTTTTAAAACATAACTGCTTCATCCTTTATCAGTCTGATTCCCACATTTATCCTAAACATGGCCGCCCAGACCTCTCTAGATGTCAAACTAGTGTCAACCCCTCACCTAGACATTGACCATTTGACCCTAGCCAACAGGAATTTCCAAATTAAAGACACTGCTACTCCAGGCCACCTTCTGAAAATCCACTGCTGGAGTAAGGATAGGTTTCTAAACCATGTAGATGACATTCATCTTTAAGAATCTGATTTACCCAAGTATACATTCCCACAAGTTCACCCATTCCCAAACATTGTACATTTTTGTCATTCCTGCTATTTCCCAAGCCAAAGGGCTATTGTGGCACCAAACCATGAGATATTATTCACCATTAATGTTGAATCCATAAACCAGATGATACAAATCCAGCCTAGCCCTAATCAAACCCCTTTATCCATTGGAAATCTGTTGGACCTGTACATCACACTAGACCCAATCAAAATCAAACAAACTTTCCAGAATTTCATCATTGAGACGCCATACTCCTACAGACAGTCCACCCTATGCTGCCATTATTTTTTCAAAGACTAGCAGGCGCATAATCACCAGGCTCTCATGCATCCTAGGATACACAACAGATGAGCATGTGGATGAGGTCATCTTGGCCTTCCTGTCCATTTTCACTCCAGGCAAGCCTCCTGATATTATGTATGATTATGCTCAATTCATTGCAGACAGAATGCATGAACACCAAACTGCCCACTGAAAGAGTTTTCAAATACTCTTCAGTGTTGTTTTATATGTTTTCATATTACTAGACAGACAAGTTCTCTGTGAGGATCCATAAATTGGACACCAAGGGAAAGGAGAGATCAATCATCTACTGGACACCCTTGGTCCAAAAAAATTCCACAGCATTCACCTACAAAGACTTCATAGACTCTTTTGGGCACCCAGTCATGAACATGTTGACTTCTAAGACTCATCCTAGAATCAACCCAAAGATCAAGAGAGTATTGCAATTAGCCAAGAACAACAACGTGAGAGATTGGTACTTGTACCAAAACCACACTGAGATCAAAATTTATGGTTATGAGCTAGCCCCCTATAAGTTGCCCAAATACCTCCCTATGAGGATATTTGCTCTTGAATACTTCAGAAAAATAGTCAACTCTGATGAGGTCCACTTCCTAGCTTCTAGGAAGAAAACCCAGTTCAAAGTGAAAAGCCAAATGGGCCCATTTATTTGCAACAAAAGAGAGGTTGGACCAGAGGCCGACAGGTTACTACAACAAATGAAATTCAGAAACAGTTTCATCTACCACTATGACCCTCATGGTGTTATAAACAAACTCAGACTCAGGTTCAAGTTGGAAGCATACATCCACCTCCCAAGACCTAACATTGAACACCTTGATTTATATGGACAACACTGTTGTGGATGTAGAGAACACACTCATTGATTTGGAAAGACAATTTGGTCACAACTCTTTCCTGCAGGTTCTAGAACAAGGGGATAAAATGAACATTCCTCCTGTCATACATACCCCAGCCAATGAAGAGAAGAATCCTAAGAGGAACAGGGAAGAGGCATCTAGCTCTGCCATGGAGACTACTGATGAGTTGTTTGAGCCAAGCAAGAGGCCCAAGTTGAATCTTGTCTTTGAAAAGGAGGAAAACATTGTTTCAGAGGAAATAACTAACACTGAGGCAGTGGGGCAGAGAAGTAAAGAAGCAGTTGCATCAAAGGAAACACAGCAACCATCAACCTCCAACACACAGATGATAGAGAAACAGTAGACTATGGAGGTTCCTTCCTATGTCAGGCCAGCTGACAAGGAAAAGGATATCAAAGATAGATTCAAAGAGATAAAGATGAGGAATGAAAAATTGAAGACAGAGACATATGCCCAATACCTTAAGCTTACACCACCAAACCAAACCAGACTGATGTCAGCATTTAACATCAAAGCAGGGAAAATGCAGGTATCATTTTTCAGCCCACTGTACAGCAACCAAAGACCTCAGCAAACTACAAGAAGACAAATTTTGAGGTGTTGGCCAGGGATGTTCATCCCATTGATCAGATAGAGTTCCATAAGCAAGCTGGAGAAATGATTTACTCCACCCTCACAGAAAAGGCCATGGATGCTTTTAAACTAAAAGATTCATTGGATAATGTGACAGCTCAATTTAAGCTGGAGAAGGCCTCCTCACAGGCCAAAGACACCAGGATAAAATCCTTGGAGGACTTGATCATAAAATTGGGCCATGACCCAAGTGATGTTAAGGCCACAGATAAATTAATCAAGAAGAATAATGAGGACATAGCAGCCCTCAAGAAATAGCTTAAGTTGCCTCATTTACGGCACCCACATACAAAGGAGGTCCTGGAAATCCAGACCAATCATGAGGAAATGATGGACTTAGTGCTGCAACTGAATGATCAGTTGAAGGAGATGGAGAAAGAACTGGACAGCTTGATGTAGCTCAAACAATCTAGTCTAGATAATGCTCCTGCAATTGTCATTCCAACAGTGACCACTACTGTACCTTCTACTTTGGCAACATCCTTAGCTCCCACTACTCTAATGGCCACTACACTACCGACATCTACACCAACTACATCAGCGACAAGATCAACAGCAACAGGCTCCATAGGAAAAGAAGCAAACAAGTTGTTCAAAGCAATGGAAGAAATGTCCATTCAAACCACTAAGATGAATAGACTTAAGAAGAAAGTCACCAGCCTGGAGAGAGATTACAAATTGGCCCAAATCATGCATAAAAAAGAACAACAGAAGGCCACATGGATGACTGAAAGAATCAAAAGCCTAGAAAAGGAACTGACACTAGGTGAACCTATACGTAAGGCTAAGGAGCAACTGTGGGCTAATATCATTGACTTTGTCAATGATATTTGGCCATCCATCCAGGTTGTTTTTGAACAAATTGATTTGATAAAGCAGGCTACAAAATCCATTCAGAAATTCAAAGAAGAACTTGAAGATATGCCAGAGGAGGCAGCAAGGATCGTCCATTTCCTCAACACCAAGAATAAGTATGATCTGCAAGAACTTGAGATACCTGACAAGACAGGTACAATTTTGGAAGTCAGAAAATTCCTCACTAAGAGGAATTTGATGTTGAACTTAGAAGATAAGTGTCAAAAAATGCAACTAGCCGTTGACAGGTTCATGGTTAAGTTCGAACTTTTGAAGGAAAAGGGATTACCTAATCCCTTATTTATAAATGATAAGTTAATGAAACATGAGGATCACAATAAGAAGATCAGGGAAGTGGCCAGAGTTCAGGTAAACACTTCATCCATGAAGGGCATACCAACAGGCAAAGTACTATACCAAACATTTGAAAACTTGTTTTACCTCCAGCATGAGATAAAAAAACCTGTTTATTAATAGGCCAAATTTTGCCAAGTATATAGAGGCAGATGAAATATACAGAAAGATGCTCAATATCCAATTACCATAAGAGGAAAGATGGGAAAAACTCAATGATTTACTATAGTAAATACATAGTAAAGATATAAATTGTACATTAAAAAGTGAAACACCAAAGTAAAAGGATATTGATAGGTCAGCAAGGTCAAAGTGTATCAGATGAAAGGTTAAAGTAAAACAGAACATCCAGCATGAAGACCAAACAGCCAAGCAGCTTAAAGGGCAAAATATCAAAGAGCAAAGCCAGCAGAACCTAAATAACAGGGACAGCAAGCAGTAGTTCAATAGTTGTCTCTATCTTCTTGCATGAAGATATTTCTTTTTCCTAGATTAGTTCTCAATGCAGTTTGAGATATTTTGTAATTCCTTTTTGTATAAATACTTCATAATTCGAAGTATTATGATGTATTATTTTACATTCGTAGAGTTATTTTGATCTTAAAACCTAAGGGTGATTGTACCACTTTCAAGTCAACAAACTGGAGCTAGTAATAAAATCATTTCACTACAGGATTCATGATATGAGCTATTTGCAATGAAGTATCTTCTTTGTTTGATCTTGTTACCTTCTTATGTGTTTCATAATCTTAAATGTGTTCTAAATTTGAATGAATTTACTGGAGATATCACTCAGAATTTGTTTAAGTACACTATGTTTTGCACAGTTAGTCATTTACATGTTTTCCTCTGATACCCAGATTTGAGAACCCTTAATTGCTCTCCCATCCCGGTTGACTTCTTTCATTCCTTCCATAGTCCGGCCTAGGCAACCCTTAATTGCTCCCTCGATCTGATTTAAAACCATTTCACCATTTAGCCTTTGAGATTTGCAGTAACTCATCTATCTTGCCCTGTAGACATTGTTTTTAGAACTGAATACAGTCTTGTTTGTCTGACATTTGACCCCATAGCCCAATGGTAAAAGCCAAACCTATGTTCATCTAAGTAAAGTGATCCCACCACCCAATTTCAAACCAAAACCCAAGTGCAAACAATAACTAGCCTAAAATCATCTTAACTAAAACAAAGTTAAATTATAAAGAAAGAGCCCTCTCTGAGCATCAAGAAGGCTAGGTCCTGATCTCCAAAAGTGGTTTGTGGTTACCTTTTACTTTTCTTCCTTCATTAACTTCAAAAGAAATATCAAAGTGATAACAGACACAACGCTTCTTCATCACAGTATACCAATAAATTTCATCATCAAATTTGAACCAATAAGTGACTTTCATAGCATTCAATTTTACAGTCCCATGACATTATAATGGTAAGCTAAGGACAGGTATGTGTCTTTTGTCAATTATTTGTAGATTTGATACTTAAGAAATGACAATATAATAGTATGTACACATGTTTAGGATGGTTGTTATAATAAGCTAAGGGGGAGGAGTTCATCATTAAAATAATGTATGATGATTTCACCCGAACTTATTCCTCCAACCAATACACACCTCACCCTACCATAATATTACATGATTAGACCATTTTGATATCATTACTTTTTATGATTAAACCAATGTAACCATGGCCATTAGTACCACATTATTTTATCATTATTACTTTTTCCTTTCTTATTCTTATTGTTACATCTGGAAATCAATGCAATCGTGTGGAAAGTCCTTTTGAATCAAAAGTCTCAATTTGGTAATAAGGAGGAGTAAACATTGATAATTCTAACACCATGACATTCTCCCCTAAGAAAAACATATGTGTGCATTGAAGCAACTCTATAACAGGTTCCTAGCAGTGTTTAGTAGTGTGGTTGTGAGCATCTATGGGTGGAGAAGCAGGCAGACACAAACCTGACTCTGTTAATGTGTTGTTACAACATATGGAAACATTGGAATTTTTCCAAAAGGATGGATGGTTGATCTATTTTGAAAAATTATAAGGTTTTAGTGAATTTGTCGCTTTAGAATTTTCCCAAGCCTTTACTTAATAACCCTTTCTGGTCAGGGGATTCAAAATTTCTGTTACAAAAGAAATTATTGTCAAAATGATAGGGCTTCGTAGGCTAGGAGAGCGGTGATTCTCCAGAAAAGTGGCCAATCCTGAAGCCAAGGCCATATTTTTACTGGAAGGAGAAGAATTGAGGCCCATGGGTAGGGGTTTTTATATAACATCTCTTCCTCACCCTTGGGATGATGTAGCCCTCTTCATCCAAAAGTTCATTACCTGTGAAGGTTGTTTTGGGATCGTTTTCAATTATCACTTCCAATTGTTGGCACACCTAAGGACGGGACGATTTATTAATCTACCTTACTACTTTTTAAAGTTATTACAACAACACGACAGAGGTTGTGAAATGGAAGAAACATCCAGAAACTTGCCTCACCAACCATGCACTCATTAAATTGATTATTTGTCTTTCATTACAAAAACAAGGAAGCTCATGGCATGGTTTGATAATGAGACCCTATGTTGGTGCGAGTGAGGAGTGTGAAGAAAATGTTGAAGTAGCACCTAGTGTTGAAGTAGCATCTAGCACTGAAATAACACCTACCACTAAAACTACTACATCTTCCAAGAGAAAGACAACCACAAACTCTAAGCGAAGCATGGATGATACACCTCTTAGGACCAATTGTTGAAACCCTAAAAGATGGAGTTCCATCAAAACAACTCTGATTTCATTTTCACAAGGGAGAAATTCGTGGATTTAAGAACCTATGGAGGTTTCTAGCAAGTCATTAGAGGAAAAGCAAGGTGGGTGCCCAATTAAAGAGGAAGTGTTGGAGGAAGACGCTGTTGGAACAATAACTTTGCCTGAAACTAGAGCCAATCAAGTAAATACCCCTGAAGGGACTAGGGGGGTCTCAGAAAAGATATGGGTGGAAAAAATGAAATTGAGAAGGCTAATTAGTGGGAGAACCCCAAGAAAAGGATGCAAGTAGTTGTTACACAAAAAGAGACTCAGGCATCTGAAAAACAAATTGTTTAAGTTGAGGAGGAATGTGTTGATACAACTAAACTTGACATGCTTGAGGAACAACATGACAAATAAAAGTAGGATAACACTGCATAAGAGGGCCCCTATACATCTGAAATCTCGGATGTCACACTATAACCTAGAGAAGAACTAGATAAATAATAGGAAAAAGAAGAATCAACAAGAGAACCAGTAACAGAAGAGCAGACATAAGAACAAGAGGTTGTTACTTCACCAGGTAAGACAGAAATTAACCCCTTCATTCAAATTGAAAACCTGAAAAGGGAAGATGAGGAATTAAAGAAATAACTTAAATTGGTTAAACAACAACTCCATTTCAAGAAGGAAATTGGATTAGATGTGTTGGCAGAAGCTGTAGAAATGACATTATCTACTTTCACAGAGAAATTTTGTAAGGGTTTCCAACAAATTCTTGATGAAGCTGAAACCATGGAAACAATTATTGTTTCAGTAGGAGTGCAAGTGGGGGAATGGGATGAATAATTTAAACCTATTGTTCCACAAGAACCTGTTGATGGCGCTACTCTTACATAAGAACCAACAGTCAAAGCATGGAAGAACAAGAAAAATAGTCTGCTAACCCACAAGAACTTGTTTACGATGTTGCTGTTACAAAAGAACCAACAACTGGAATAGAGTGGACAAAAAATAGAAAGATTGTTGTTCCACAAGAAACTATCGATGATGTTGTTGTTGCACAAGAACCAGTTGTTGATATAGAGAAGCAGGAGGAGAAAGGGAATAAGAAAGAGGATTTTGAAACAACATCTAAAATAGCTTACTCTAAATCTAAATATTTGATGAGGGTAGTAGAGAAACGGGAGAAATTAGCAGTCTTTCCCAAAGTTGAAGTCTTTTCCCTAAAGTGGCATGAGGAAGTGGCCAACGAGATTATGAGGGATTGGGCTGAGAAACTAAGAGTTAAAATTTTGTAAGAATCCAAAAGGAGAGGAATCAAGTAATAAAGCAGGTGATGGAGTTGCAAGGAGAAGTTTAGTTGTTATAGCAAGAGAGGGAGCTCATCTACAAGCTCATTAATGGTTTATTGAGTGGTAGGATTCCTTCTCCTTCTTACCCTTTATATTTACAAGAGAAACATTACCTCTTCCAATTAACAACCCTTAAGGAAAAGCGGCCATACAAAACAAGGTAGATACAAGACTTCTTGGAAACCCTCCAAAGTGTTGATTTCTCATAACAACATTTGTTTTATGAACTGTACCTTCATGATCTCGCTTGTTTTGGAAATCAATAATTTAATTTGACGCCCTATGTGGGAGATGTACAACTCAATACCTTCGTTTCTTTTATGAAAAATCATATAGGACGGAAATTTTCTTATGATACTATAATGACCAATGAGGGGTGGATAAAATTGTGCATTAGAGGAGAACCTAGTTCAGCGGAAACTGTTACACATAAATACAATAAAATATGGCGGTTTCTGGCCACTAAGACACTGGTAATGGATCATCGAGAATAAGTTCTACGGGGACGTCATAGAAATATATAAAGGATGAGAACTAGTTCCTTGGAGTGAATCAAGTTGAGATGGGATTTGTCCCGACAAGAATTGAAGGAGGAGTGCCCCTACTGTTATCAGAATTCTAAGCAAGCACTTCCCATAGTTCATCAGTATGTTGATTGTATTAAGAGGAGTGGTGCAAGTTGGATAGGACTTATTGTTAAGTTCCCTCTTGTTTGGTTTCCCACCTATCAGTATCAACATCCATAACGTATTACTGATAAGGTTTGGGAAGTATAGTTGGTCATTTCTCGAGGATACAGGGCTAAAGGTGAAGACATGGTAGGAACTTACAACCTCACACAACTTCACTCTCAGCGTGTTAGGGATTAGTGACATGAGTCTACATGAGGACATGCAGAAGCTTGAGTTAAGGGGAGATGTTGGATCACGGAATTGTAATTCAATAGTTTCCTTTGAGTAGCTCATGTGCTTTTAGTGCACCAGCCCCTGCTAAGGAGGAAGTGCCCTCCTTCTTAGCAGGGATAACTGGTAAGTTAGAGTAGAATACTTAATTGCATAAATTCTTCTCAATTATGTGATTATTGTTATTACTGTCGTTACACTTAATTTTGTGTGTAATTTCATTGATTGCACTAAGCTTTGGATGGTGTGCCAACTTGATTCCTAGACCGGTGCCTCATATTAGTGTGGCGGTGGATTATTTACTTTGTTATTAAAGTTTGGATTGCACTTTATTTTATGTGTGCGGATTGAATGAGTGATGGTTTTCAGGAGTGTTGTGAGAGTGATTGAATGATAAAGTAGATTATTCTACAATATTTTCTCGCATTTAATTTGTGTGGAGTGTGTAACAACTTTGTTGATTGTTGGTAGTGAGTGTGCAATGACTTTGGGTTGAGATTATTTTATACTAGTCATAATTTACCTTATCATAGGCTTTTCACGACAGTCTTGTAAAATTTAAGCTTATCTGGATTGATAATTAAATGTAAGAGCCGATTCGTTGCTATGATTTAAAGGAACGGTTTTTTCACCTGACATGTGTATGGAGAAGAGAAACAGTTTTTGAATCAAATAAGAGGGAGTTCATCTGGTGGAGCAAAGAGCTTAGAGAGCACAAAAGCCTAAATATGAAAATAAAATAAATGTAGAGAAAGAGAGAGTGGGAGGAGGCAAGAGGAGAACCCTGAAACCTCTATGTGAAGTAAAGTGGCCTCGACATTCTATGAGAACCGTATAGAAAAATGAATTTTACCTTAGGGCATTAAACCTAGCTCAGGGTTGTCCAGCTATGAGAAATCTACAACGTAGTTATGCATATGGTTGGGAGGAGAGTGTCTCTCCCTTCTTTAGTTTCCAACCAATTTCATTTATTCACATAATTGTACTTAATTCCCTATTAATGGAATTAGTGTTCAATACTTTATGATTTCTATGATGCTAGGCTACCGTGAATATGGCAGTGATAAATTGAATGGTATAGTGATGTTTTATTGAATATGCATGAGTAATGACCTAAGAGTATGGTACAATCGCTTAAATTTTAACTAGTACTTCTTTCATGAATGAATGGTGTATGGGGAGGTAACCTTTAACATATGTTACTTGTGACAAATAGATGTTTCCTCTTCATGAAATGAAATAGTACACTTCATTGTAATGATTGTATTGTTGGGAACCACAATTATCGTTAGACCAAAACCCGCAGGTGTTAGTCAACAATCACATCGCCAGAGATAAGGATCCATGAGAGGCAGTTATTCCATGTCACAAAACACACGGGGAGCGTTGATTTATCCAATTTCCAACAATATCCCCCCAACGGGAGCCATGTGTGTATCGAACTCGTGACCTACGCTCTGATACCTCTTATTGGGAATCACGATTGTCATTAGACCAAAACCCGCAAGTGTTAGTCAAGGATCGCAGATAAGGATCCAAGATATGTGGTTATTCCATGTCACGAAACACAGAGGGAGAAATGATTTATCCAATGTCCAACATGTATTGGCTCAAAGTTTCTTGAAAGTGTCATGATTGGATTATTGTGCATATTTGTAAGTATATAATTGTGAATTGATTGTGATGGTTCCCTACATAAGTATAAACAATAGGTTGAATGTTGTATATGAATTATTTAATGGGATGGGATGATGAGCTAAGTCAAGGTGTAATTATACACAATCATTAGTTTTTGTTTCTTATAAGGATAAATTCTATATGCATCGATATTCTTTAATATTGTCCCTTGTAGTCAAAGGATCTTAGTTCAAGTTGTTTGGTGAAAAATCAATTTCTCTAGTTGTGTGGTTTCAAGTCTCTGGATACATGTCATAATTGGCCCATTTGTGGCATTTATGAAATAGTTGTATATGGTGTAATAGTGGTAGTTGATTTTGTAAAGTTACCGATTCTCCAAAAATTCTCGTTCTAGTTTTTAAAAAAAAGTTGTCCCCTATGGTAGTCTTAAATTATGACATGGTACACATTATTGAGGGTTTCTCTTCATTTAGGATATTGTTTCTTTTGGAGGTAGGTTAGAATATAGTATTCATTGTGTGAAAATGTTAAAATTGGAAATGTGGGCTAATGGTAGTCCTTAAGAAGTGAGAAGAATATTTTTAGTTGGGAGAAATTGTGGGACTAGTCATTAGCCATCTTTTGTGTTTTTTAGAGAAGTTCCCTAATTGATGGTAGTGTTTTGGATTCCCTCAAAGGTTGTTCAAAATTAAGAGACTTTAGAAGTGTTCTCAACAATTTGTTACCCTATCGGATTTAGTTTCAAGTCATATGAAACAAGCCTCATAATCCTTTCAAGAACCTCAGCAATTTTGGGGTCAGAATATTTATCCTCAACCCTTGGTCACATAGCCAATATAATCCATGACCAAGAGCTCATTCGAAAGGGGCTTAATTCTAAGAGAACATGATATCGAGTGTTGGGGATACAACCATAAACTATTACTCACACACCCCAATACCAACAGAATATGACAACTCTATCAATCATTTGAAATTGGATGTTTGGGAGTTGGTATGTGACAAAACAGGTATTTCGACTACAAGAGTCGAAAGTTTGAGCATTGAGAAATACTTTGCAGTGCACAAAACAAAGGTTGATACTGATGGACCTGACATGATTTTCAATTAAGATATAAGATTGGTTGATATGTATATAAGATATTACTAGGGAATCGAACAAAGAGTTATATTGATGTATATATCCTCGTGGGTTACTGCATTCGAGAAATTTTAAGGTCTAAAATTGGCCTCCTAAGGAATATTATAAAATAATAGTAGAAATAATAAAAATAAGATTAGATTACCTCATCAAGTTTTGGAGGGAAAAAAGAAAAAACTATTTTTTCAACTTATCTCCCTATGATTTTACTCTAATTTTGAGCGAGAGCACTCATTGGATGCAGAATTTAATTTTCCATCCAAGGATTACACATGTTGCATACTTTTGATGGACCCTACCATACGAAAAATTTGAAATACATGAAAAAACGTGACTGCAATTATGCAACATGGGTACTCCTTGTATGCAAAATTAAATTTTGCATCTAATGAGTGCTCCCGCTCGAAATTTAAGTGAAATCGTAGGGAGATAAGTTGAAAATTTGAGTTGAAAAGTAGTTTTTTTATTTTTTTATACTTTTACCTTTTTACTAAAAAAAAGTTGAATCATCCCCCATGGTTGACATCATCATATTGAATCCTATTGTTTCTTATCAATTTGATTTTTGTTGTATATTTTTGTTTTGAGGCCCATTTTTTACCTCAAAATTTCTCTAATGGATTTGATAGATAGGGGAGATAGTCTGTGAGGAGATTAAGTTATGGTGGACTACTAGGACCCCCGCGTTATTTGATTTTGGGAGATCATGCAATGGGTAAATCATTGAGAACTCACCAACATGTACTCCTGGTATTAACATAATTGGACAAGTCTTTTGAATATCGGCAACTATTTTACCATTTGGTGACTAAAAGGTAGTAGCGTATTAGCTATCGGGAAGGTCAAGGTGTTAAGTATCAGGA
This sequence comes from Pinus taeda, assembly GCA_000404065.3. Taxonomy (NCBI): domain Eukaryota; kingdom Viridiplantae; phylum Streptophyta; class Pinopsida; order Pinales; family Pinaceae; genus Pinus; species Pinus taeda. The sequence continues at coordinate 162,021 of APFE030940675.1, forward strand.
ATCAATAGTTTGGAACTCTATTATTCATGACACAATTGGACCTAGTAATGATTATGACATGTACCAAGGATACCACGTGTCATCCACATCACAGTTGACATGGCATGCCTGTGTGGCAAGATCATGTGGCATGAGGAAGGTCTTGGATGACATGTTAGTCATGTGGCATTCATGTAGAGATGATGTGGTGCTAAAATGGAGATGATGTGCTATTGATGTGGAATTAACATGTTGTTTACCTTTCATTGGCATGGCATGCCTACATGTCCAAATTAAATGATAAGATGACAAGGATTGGAGTACACAGTGGCACTAAGGTGGTGGCTAGGTGGTTCTTGGACTATAGTGAGGTGGATGTTGGGGTGTTGGGTTATCAACTTGTCAACATGATAGTTTATTGTCATATCAGCATGTTGGGATATGATCATGTTAAGCTATCAACTTATTGGATGTTAGGTGTTAGGCATTAGTTATTTTAGGAGTGAAGTGTACTAGGTGTCCTAATGGCTGGGGGAGTCAACAGATGGATCTTTCAAGTCATGTTTCCTCCAGGATCTTTCATCCAAACACATGAGTGCTAGTTGTAGGTATACCTACAACTCTCTTTTCAGTGGCCCTATATCAACTCATCCATATGTTGTTCAAAAATTAAAAATGAACATCAAATCAAAGTTACCTTTTGTGATGGCCTTTAATCATGACATCTTGCTTGTCTGCAACATCCTGCACATTCATAAACACATCTCCAAGACTTCAAATGTCAAGTGTCTCCTTTCTTTACAGACCTTATCATGGTCTTCTTCTCTATTGAGATGTCATGATTAATTATTCTAGACATCAGATGTTGACTTCCTGTGACCGTAGTTGCATCTTTCACTATCTCTTCTTTCTTTCTTCACATATTTTTCCCAGGAAATTTCCATACATAGTTCCTTCATCTTTTTCAACAACCTCATATTCCATATGAGGACATATTATGTTGATTTCATCTTATCAATATGTGAACCATGCCTTCATGCATCTTTTCAAAAGAAGAGATCCTTGATCATGCTCACGAGGTAGAGCATTTACCCATGCTATCTGCAACTCTATGATGACATGACTTAATCTATCAAATATATACATACCTCTTTTCTCCTTTTGGTCATCTAGACTTCCTTCAACAACCTCCTTTCCTTGATTGAGAGTACTTCAATCACCTTAACTTGCTTCACTCCTTTGTCATCATACCATCATACTTCTAAACAATGTATCCCACAGAAGGTGGAATGATCAACAAGACACTTACTTCTTCCAAGTAGAGGTGAACCTTCTAGTGAATATTCCAACAAAGGATCTTGATTATCCTCATCCGGAAAATTCTTCGTTCTCATGATGATGATGTATGATGAATTACTTCTATCATGCTAGATGAATTTTTTCAATCATATGTACTATATATGATTTCATTGAGGTTTCCAAGAGATACTTCCTTTATATGATAACTGCTACATCTATGTAGACTTCTACTTTAGTTATTCTTTCAAGCTTCTCTAATGATCTAAAGAGCTCTTTCTTTTAACAGTATGCTTCTATTATGATGTCATCCTCTAATAAGAATCATCTCATCCTAATACTTCTCATCTTGACTACCATGGTGGATATATTTTCACCTCCTACTTCTCCTTGCTACGCATTAGAGAAACCCTAATAAAGAAGACCTATCCCTTTAGATTTATTCTCATCAGGTTCTTCCACTTATTCATTGATATGAGCTTCATTTCCTCTTATTGTCCTTCTTGAAATTAAAACAATATGGCTTATAGTTCCCATCTTCATGACATCCATAACATTGGCTTTTCGACATATCCTTCTTGTTCTTTTTCTGAGGACCAAACCTTCCAAATTTTCCTTTCTTCTTAACCATGGCAACAAATACTTGTGCTTGCTCGTTTGATCCCATATCACTTTTTGCCTTCAGCATGGTTTCTTCAATTTTACACGATGACCAAAGTTCATTGAATTGGGTAGCTTTCTTCTTTCCATAGATGCTTGATGTAAAGTTGTCTCATTCCTTGGGTAGTGCATCGAGCACTGTGGTGGTCGTTTATTTATCAGACATTATTTTTCCCAAATCTTGTAGTTGGTCTCTTATTTCTGATACCCTCATAAAATATGAGGTTATTCCATCTTCCTTTGATATATTCATCTTGTAGAGTTCTTGTCTTAATGATATCGCTTCTTTAGTAGTACTTACGGAGAACAATTCTACTAACTTATCATATTATTTCTTTTGATATCTCTAACTTTGATACATTGGTTATGAGGGGATCCTTGAAGGATTCAATGAGAATCCTTTCAGCCCTTATTTCCCCATTCATGTAATTTTCTAGAGCTTGAGATTATTCCTTTGGAGGCTTAGTAATTGATCCATTAACATGTTCAACGAATTCATTTTCTATGAGGATCAAATCTATCCTCTTCTTCCATGCAAGAAAGTTTGATGACCCAACCAATTTGTTGTTTTCCTTGCAAAATGAATTCATTTTGATAGCACATTTAATCATAAATACAAAGGTACTTACTTGTCAAGTGAATATTCTCCTTGATGATAATATCTTCAACTTGATGCCTTCTTGATTTTGATGATGGCATTGATAATAGAAGATGTCTTCTTGATGAAGATGTCTCCTTCAAAAGTGATCCTTCAAAGAGAGGGAGATCACCTTGATTCCTTGATGATGATGACTTTGCCTCTTCTTGTTTCCCTTGAATGTAGAGACTTCAATATGCTTCAATGTGTAGTCCTTCTAGTTAGGGACCTTGAGATCTTATTTGATGATGACGTGCAAGCTTCCCAACAATGCTTCAAGTGAGAAACCCTTCTTTTGATGGGCTAGGGTTTTGAGGTCTTCTTTGCTTGTACTCGATCCTTGTCAATGTCTTCTTAATGGTACGATGTCAATGTTTTGATCTTTCTTGATACTCATTTTGATAGTCCTTCTAGTGATTCATCCTTTGAGTGTCCTTCTTTTAGATGCCTTTCCTTGTCTTGTCACCTTAGCTCTGAAACCATGTTGATAAATCTAGGGGAAGCTAGATTATGCGATTTATCTTACTTTGATAACAACTTGTGATGTATTTTTGCTTATCTTGATAGATTCTTTTTCACCTTAATTATTATTGTGTTATTTTCATCAAATAACTACCAAACCATAAAGAGTAGTGAGACAAAAGGACATAAGATATAGGCGATCATCCAAGGAACAAAACCTATCCACTTGAGAGGAAAACCCAAAAGAAGTATTCTCTTCTTATGGAAAATTCAATTGATGAATTCCAAGACCTATGACCGTTGACCAACACCCTCCAAGACCAAGTCCCTTGACGATATTTCCTTCTATCATTTCCTTAGCAACTATTGCAATTTCGACCTCCAGCAAATTATTCTGCCAACAAATTCTTCTCCAACTTCGACCAACTGATTCTACTACAAATTCGACCTCTCTAGCAGATTCATAGTTTCAACCTTTCACAGCTTTGACCTAGTTGCATCTTCACAACTTTGATGCAACTTCACAACTTCGATGCAGCTTTACATCTTCGATGTAGATTCACAATTTCGTTGCAGCTTCAGAATTTCATCTTGCCTAGTAACTGTAGAAACCCTAACAAAAGAGAGAGAGAGAGAGAGAGAGAGAGAGAGGCCAAAAAATTCGATCTTCTTCTTCTTCTTCTTCTTTGCCCTTTTCCAGCTTCTTATTGAGGAGATCAAACTTTCTTAAGAGTGTGTCCAAATGATCTCGAGTTCCTTCTTATTTACAGTCTTTTGAGGGGTACGAATTGATATATTTAGGCCAACTTGTCCCTTAATGTAGGCCAACTTGATCTTTGCACCATGACGAGGTCTTGGAGGGTCCTTTGACTTTATTTTGACTCAAATAAATTTTCTTTAGAATATGTAACATGCCCAAAAGGGGTCTTTTATACATGACAATGACTCAATAGACTTGTAGAATCAATGACAAGCCCTAGAAGCACTCAGTGGGTGCTTGACTTGAAAATAAATTCCCCTCGAGAATGAAACCCATGCCTCAAGAATAACGATAATAAATTTGTTTCTTCTCTTTTCATTAAATACATAAAATCATGATTACATATGTCATTATGAAGACCAAACATAGTTACATATTTCAACATCCCCCTTGTGGGGTTTTTCCCTGGTCTTTAACCAAATCAGTGTCTCTTGTTGATGTTGTTGATTGTCTCCTACTGCCATTGCATTGTTGTTCTATCTTCATTTACTATTGATTGATGAAAGAATTAATTTCTATTAAAAATATTGCTAATTGAAGAATTGAATTGGGATAAAGTAATTGAAACAGATTAGAACAATGGTAAAATTAACAAAGTCCACCCACTTGTTGGTGTCATGTTGGGTTAGACTCCCAACTGTGGTGAGTCATGTACTCTCTCTACACACCCGAAGGCATAAGAGTGCAAAACTATGGTTGAGATCTCATGGAATTTTACAAATTCTCCACCATTGTCTTAATTGATCAATCATTAAATTGGATATTTTTCTTCTTCTCATTGTCCTTATGTTGTTAGCCAATTCATGAAGAATGTTTGAAAACTCTCGATGTCAATGCACGACATTTTCAAATTTTCTCTCACAACAAGTGAATCCTGATTAAACAATAGCATCTCAAATAATTATATAAAAGGAAATAATTAGTATATGAAAATGTGTCAAGAGTATATTGGGATTTCAACCAATACATGGATCTTGGAGTTTAACAATCCATTTAAAGCCTCCACGTAGTAGGAACATTGTCCGGTTGTGCTTCCAAATTTTGCGTAAAGGTTCCATGGATATCAGAAGAAGAAGCATTCATGGGGTGGTTCCCAACTAGAGAAATCCACCTGCAAGATCCACATAATTGTTTCATTGCTAACAAATATCCAAGTTTATATAAACAAAAACGATAAAATAAACTTGTGTATTATGATATTTACTAGTGTCTCTTCGATGGCTTTTGAGTTCATAAAACAATTATAGCCTCTTGGGACCTCTCCATCATCTGATTCCTGGTAATCTTTCAACTCCACAAAGTACTTTTGGATTTGAACCCATGCGCCCAGAGAGTTGGGGAATGACCTAGCTATCTCACCACAAGTTTTAGTTACACAGTTAGTCAACCCACTTGTGGTGGATCAAGTATTCTACAGGTTGTTGTAAGCAAGAAAACCATAATATTAAACTAAAGTTGCTACCTTTCTTGTCCCATGATGGATGCATTTTGTAAACATTCAAATCATAAAGTGTTTTTTTTATTGTTCTAATCGACATCGGGTTCTAATGGCAATATTACTTTGACTCAATAAGATTCATCTCGATATGACTGCTCCTAATATAACACGCCCTTTTCACAACATTTATTGGCAACTCTTCTGTCACCTACAATAGAGAGGCACTTATAGTGATTATCGAGTCCCAACAGACATAGGGGTATCAACCCATAGATTGAATTGGATGGAAGAATGCAATGAGGATAATATGGTTTGAACCATATATTATTCAATACAACTTCTCGAACATCAGACTGGGGTAGGTGAAATTGCAACCCAGTATAGCGTTGAACCCGATATGTCGATATTGGAACTAGCAATCAACGACAATTCTCCTATACCTGTCAATTGACACGCACTATAGAAAAATCATTGGGTTGCAATGTATAAATATCTTTCTTTGCAGGGGCTTCATCCTCTATTCTCTCATAAACTAAAAGAATTTTCTATGCAAATACCAGATATAATAATCACCACTATGGGCAAGCTTTCAGTTAGAGGAGTAGTTGGTTCAATTGTAGATTTATGGGTCAAATATGAGACTAACTTGAAATATCAAATAGATAAGGTGCTGAGGATGACACAAAAAATACCACTATTGAGTCTTATTGCAAGTGTAGTTAATGTAATGGTGGCTCCTTTTACCAACATGCTCTGTAAGTGGATGCTTATACATAGTGAAGCTGAAGTGAAGGAAGTTTTCTCAAACAATAATGCTACTAAAGTTGTTATATAGGATGCCCTTGACGGAACTGAACATGGTTCTATTGATGATCATATATTCCTAGGGAAATAGGAACCTTTTGTGGAAATCAATGATGCCATTTACATCAAAGGATGCCCAGAATTTTAATAAAGCAAGAAGACGAGAAGACATCTCAGGAGGTGAATGAAAGAAAAGTTATGCTAGTAGCAATCAAGGTTTCAGATTCAGATACATCTACCAACCCAATTCTTGAACTGATTGATATCAAATGGCATATGAAACCATCTATGATTTCTCTAAAAGTTGGGCTATCTCTTGGGAGAAATCAAGCAAGTAGAACAGTCTTATCGACTTTGTCTAGAATTCCAATGTTCTTTAGAGAACCCATAATTTTGTATATATTCATTGAGTTGTGGATGTTTAAAAGGACCTTTGCTGAAAATATTTGCATGCTCATCCAGGTGATTTTACAATACTAAACTTCTCTAAGTAAAATTGTAAGCTTATTATGCATGCCTAATATTACTTCCAAATAAAAGGCTGGAGCACAAATGGCGCTTTTCTGGCACAAATATTATGGTTAAATATATGGAGCATTATTTTAATGTGTTGGTTCATCCAAAGACACTACCAACCTTTTTCTAAATATATAAGGATAAAGTTCATGATAGTATGGTTTGGGACAAATATTATTCTACTTAAATATATGTAACATCATTTTGCAATATTCATGCAAATTGCACTACTAATTGTTTTAGAGATCTAATTTTTATATTCTTATTTCTTTAAAGTCCTTTTCCCTTAGAACTTGGATGGTGGTAGTAGAGAGTGAACTAAAATTTCCATTGATCTATGATTTTTATGTTGAAGTCTTTATTCTTTGTTTGAAACTACAAGGTCTTCCGGTTTTCCCTCTCATCCTCAACCTTTTCCTTCTCATTTGGTTGAAACTACAAGGCTTTTAGGTTTGCTTCTCTCATCTTCAAGTTGTTCTTATTCTCGATAGAGGTTTTCATTCCAAGGCATTGATTAATCATTTATTTATTTATTGTCTCGTCTTCAAGCTTTTCTTATTATCCCTGCTGCAAGGCAATGGATATTGCAATGAGTTTTTGGCTAAACCCATATTAATTTGGGTTGACTAAAAAAATTTGCAAAAAATTCTATATGGTTTTTTAAAAATAATCTAATTTATTTATGTTCAATTTGATTGGCTATCAAATTGAACATGTTATTGCCCTTTGCCTCTATTAATGCGCCCATTACCTCTATTAATTAACCAAAAGTAAAGAGATCACATTAAGGTATAGGATGGGCATTTATGACACAATTTGTTTTGGGAAGGTGATAAAATTATTGCTAATGAGTATAATAATTTTATATTCCTATTTATAAAAATGGCTAATGATTAATATAATCTTATATTATTTAAAATTACATATATAATTTAAAATGATTATTTAAAATCACATATATAATTTAAAATGATTATTTAAAATCACATATATAATTTAAAAATATTTATTAATGGTATGTGAGAGATATCT
>APFE030940676.1:0-10368 GCA_000404065.3 Pinus taeda
CCAACTAGATCTGAAACAAGTAGATACTTCTCTGACAGCTGTACACAGAACACTGTACCAGAAACCACACAGCAGAAACAGAACCCAAAACACAACAGCAATAAGCGGAAACAACTAGATCACAGCTTAATGCATATATGCATTTTCAACAGTCTGCAACTTGTGTGCATACGCATCTGCGTATGGAACAACCTGCGTATACGCGCCTTTACTTCTCTTAAACTGCGTGTATACACGCCTTCGCTTTACTGAACCTACGTACAGATCTATAAAGGACAACACACTCTTCCAGATATTCAATCACTAATTAACCCAGATTATAGATCAGATAAGTGCCACATCAAGCAGATCATAATCATATAGAGATACTATCATTTAGGCTTAAAGATTATGACCCATGAATAGACCTTATCCTTCCTTTTGTGCTAAGGTTCCTCCTTCCTCCAGATCCAGATCTGCGTCACCATCCAATATGCCAGCTCTAGCACTTTATCAGATCTTCAATAATAATCCAGATGGTAATTTGTCACAAGATCTCCTTCCTCTTTTATAGTCCTAGGCCTTCCCCAATACCATGGTTCAAAACCATACAAACCCAAAAACAATGGATCGACACAATTGACGAGACGCCATGGTCCAAAACATAGGTTCAAGTTCCAAGATCTAACTGCCATGGACCAAAAGAATGATCACCAACATATACGTGCTTTTGTAAAGTATAACCCGCGTGTATACGCGCCTTCGTCTAGATGAACCTGCGTATATGTCTTTTTCTACTTTTTGAGTGCCTGAACTGAGATCTGTTACCAAAGAAGGTTGCCATCAAGGACAACACCTGTGCCATAGCTCCAAACCTGTGCCATAATGCCAACAATTATATCCTCCAAATGATGTGATCATGGAATTTTCTCTATAACTTCATTTCTGTGAAGTATTAGATTCTGAAATGAAAAACCATTTGATTCACAATCCTGATGAATGTCATGACCGAACTTCAGATCTTGGTTCACTATATTTTCAAAGATATGATCTGTGGTAGTTAGGGTTTTTGCAGGCTCCTGAATTTGATCTCAAAGAAGTGACCTTGGGAAAATCATCATAACTCTCCCTCTGAGAAGAGGATTGGAATTCTATAAAAAGTAATGGATAGTGCACATATGGTAGTTTTCTGTATATCAATTTCATGGATGAAGGAGGAAACAATGACACATGGCACACTGTAAAAATCCGCTCTACTAAACTAGTGCATAATTAGGTCATTGTGAGAGATTGGGCATAAATTTGTCTTGAAGAGTCCAAATCAGGTTAGACCTATGGCATTGGAAATAGGACTCAAAGGGATAGTACAAGACTGAAGATCACATATTGGGGACTTGAAATCACAGAGATACATCAGACTAAATATGGTGCTCCTAGAAGGTGAGAAAAATTAGATCAAGTGTTGTTAAGGGGTGCAAAGGACTAGAATTTTTAGGGCAGCAAAGAGAAAGGTGCAGCAAAATTATGTAGAAGAGGTAAGCTATAGGTACGTATCTTCTATATATGCATGTTCATTTCTAAATTGCATTAGTTTCTTTGTATTCTAATTTGTTGTTTTTGTTTTGATCTAGGTGGATCTTGGTGGCCACCTGCCAAGTCCACCTGGACCCCCACTATTGTTTCTCTCAACATTTTAAGTTTCCCTAATTGTAGAACAACTTACTATTTTTAGTAGTTTTTTGGGTCCTAAACTTCCGGAGCTATTTTGAGGCCCTAAACGACAATTTTTTTGGAAATATAGGGGCAATATGGGTCCATGGGCTGATGTTTCCCTGCCCAAAGTGGTAGGGCTTGGATAGATCTTTCTAACGAGCTATTGTACGTGTCAAACAGAGATCTATGCCAAAGTTACAACCTCGGGAAGTTGATGTACCAATTTACCCAAACAGGGCCCACAGTTTGGCGTTTCATCTTGTAGGGTTAGGTTTTGGAATGTTAAGGGTTTTCCATTGTTTCTCAACAATAAATAGGCCTTTGAGCCTCATTGTAACACAGTTTAGAGGCATGTAGCCACCACATCTCTTCTCAAATATAAGCTACCATCACCCTAGCTAGTTTATTTCCATTACTATTTGTAAGAATATTTCAGTGTTTTACATTAATGAAATGAAGTATTATTTCTGCTGCATATCTGTGTTTATGGTTATCTCTGTAATTTGTTGCATTCCTGTTTAAGTCCAGATCATGTTTAGCACTAACATATGCTCTGCAGGATGAGGTAAGTTTTGTTATTATCATGTCATGGGTATTTCCTTGAAGACTTTTTGCAGGTATTATATATTCATCAAGAGAATACTCCATGCATAATCTAATGCTATGAAGGATGAGAAAGGTAGCATGACAAGAGCAACAATCAAGGAGTAGAACAACAGTAAGAAGTTCACCATATGAAGTCTTCAAGTGGGAAACAATGCATACAATCATTGTAAAAGTATCATTATACAAAGTCATTGTAAAAGAATCATTGTAAAAGTTGTACAAGTGTTTATCCACCAAGAGTTGAAGAGGCAGTGTTAGGAGGTCTAAGATCATCATTAGGTGGTTGTGTCATAGTTGGGGTTATGGTCTAGTGTGTCTTCTTCTTCTACATCATTCTATATCATTGTCAAGTGAACCATTTTTCCTGGTACGAGAGTCCATTCTTCTTTTATTCTTCTATAGGGTGGTAGGGTGGTGCTAGGCTAGTGCATGAAGTCACCAATAGGTTCAAGCCTATGAAAACTTTAGGGTGGTAGGGTGGTGCTAGTGTGAGTTGTAGCTTATTAGGTGTTGGGGCATCCGTTCAGTTGATTACTGAATAATCTCAGGCGTTGGAGTGTCCATCCTGTGCAAGATGGAGAAGAATTATTTTCTAGAATTCTGGGAAGTTGTTACTTTCATTTTAGTTTGGGCTGAAGGTTAAAGAATTTATTGGAAAAGCATTCGGTGGTTTTTGACCCAGAGGGTGTTTTCCACCTAAAATCTTTGTGCCTCATGGGTTCTTTTATTTACTATTATTACTGCATAAACATTAGTAATAATTAAATATTAACTAATGCTATGAAAAGAGTTAAAAGTGCTAATTTCTAAGGAATACTGCTTCACCCCCTCTCTTAGTATTTTCCAATAATTGGAATCAGAGCTTGGTTCCTTTAGTAACAGATTAACTGTGGGAAGTCAGTTTTCAGAGCATAGAGATGGGAAAGTCAAAGAAGCGGGTTACAAGGATTTCAAAGGAAGGTACAGTTACAACAAAATCTCAAGAAAGTGAGTATTGTGTACCAACCCTTGATTTTGATGTGGATAATTACTGGATATGGGAATCCGATATGGAAGTATCTTTGTGGGCACATGGAGTATGGGAATCAATTGTTTTTGGAGACACATATACAAATGAAGCTAAAAGGTATAATTCAAAGTCCATGAATGTAATTTTGAATGTTTTGCCAAATTTTGTGAAAACAAAATTTGGTCAATGTTCAATAGCTAAAGCTCTTTGGGAAAAGCTTCATAATCTCTATCCAACAAAGAAATCAGGTCAAGATGTTATTGAAAACTCGGATCCTTCTGAGTATGATGAATAAGGGTTGACCATAGAAGAATTTTCTAAGGAGGTGATCAAGCTTATGAAAGAGCTCAAGGCTTAGAAGATCCATTCCAATACTCTTGAAGAACAATTTCAAGGACTCAAAATTGAAGTTGAAGAACACAAATTTATTGAAGAGTCACTTCAAAAGAAGTTGGAATTAATCAATAATACAACAACATGAGACCTCAAGAGAAAAGTCCAATAGAAGCAACAAGAACTCAACAAAGAATTTGTAGAGATTAGCAAGATCACACAACAGATGCATGAAACATAAACTGAAAGGAAGGAATCTGATCAAAGATACATATCCACCATTGACCAAAAGAAAAAGGAATTAGAAACATCTTCATAGAAATAAGCAGGCTCACGATTGAAAATGAGAAGTAGAAGGAACATATACAGGTTCTCAACAGAGAAGTAAAGAAGAACACTCTTCTCAAGCTACAGGTTGAGGAGGCAGAAAAAAGAAGGAAGATCTTGAAAATATGGTTTCAAGAAGATATTTCTCAAAAGAAAGAAGAACTTAATGCAACTCGTGATGAGATCATAAAACTCAAGGGATCAAAAAAAGAATACTTACAAGATAAGACAGATGAAGAAGTGAAAATGAATGCAATCAAAGATGGTGAATCTCTAGTTGATGAAGGTACAAGCTCCACAGCTTCATAGGATGGTTCTAAGAAGGAAGTCAATCAAAGTGAAAAGCCAAAGAAGAATGTTGCAACTCCAAAGAACAAGAGAAAATCAATCAAGAACAAAGGACCACAAGAAACTACAACACTGCCTCCAAAGGAGAATGGAAAATCTTCTACGTATTTCATTTATTTAATGGTTATTTCTTTTTATGTGCTAACTATGGACATATGGAAGTTTTTGACAGGTACAATCATTATCTGCAAAACCATAGAAGCAAGTTTACAGGATCACGAGACAGGTTCCACGATGATTTTGTCAGAAGAGAATACGTGTTAGATGGGCCAAATATTGAATGTTTCAAATACCATAAATATGAGCATAAAAATCGTGGTTATAGATATCAGATGGAATTACCTATGGACAACATTGAATGCTTCAAGTGTCATAACTATGGGCACATGGCTCGAGATTCGAGGAATAAGAAGGTCTGGAAAAGGAAACATGTACAGGAAGACAAAGTAGATAACACGGTTTCAGCAGTTATGCTTTCAGGATTTGTAAAAGAAAAAGGTCATGAGGAATTAACAGTTGCTTCAGATAATGACTCAAGTCAAGATGGCTTGTTAGGTGACTCTTTTGAACAATCTGGCTTGTTGAATCCTTAATGTTTGTACAAGAGGAGTCTATGCAGTAGTATATGGCACAAGTCTACAATTTCCTCGAAGGTAGTTTGAATAAGATGGTATTTTCATTAAAGGTTCAGGGGGGGAAAATAGTTGAAGGATTATAGGTTACCAAGAATAAGACAAGATTATTCTAAAAAGGATATGCAAAAGTGGAAGGAATTGATTTCGATGAAACATTTGAACCAGTTGCTAGAATGGAAGCCATTTGGATGTTTCTGACCTATGCATGCTCAAGAAAAATAAAAGTCTACCAAGTGGATGCTAAGTCAACATTTCTAAATGGAGAATCAGAAGAAGAAGTTTACATCGAACAACCTGAAGGTTTTCTACTATTAGAAAAAGAAGACTATGTTTACAGGTTAAAGAAGGCTCTGTATGGTCTCAAGAAGGCTCCCAGAGCATGGTATGCTCATCTTCATGGATATCTATGTAAATAATGGTTCAAGAAAGGTACTGATGATAGCAATCTTTACGTACAAATAGATAAAGATAATTTAAAAATCGTTGAGGTATATGTGGATGATATAATCTTTGTTAGCAATGATGATCGACTAAGTAAGAGCTTTGATACAAATATGCAAAGTGAGTTTGAGATGTATTTACTTGGTGAGTTGACATACTTCTCAGTGCTTCAAATATCTCAGCAGGAGAAAGGAATATTTATATGTCAAGCCTAGTACATCAAGGAAATGCTCAAGAAATACAAAATGGAAGATTGCAAACCTATCCTTACTCCAATGGTAATAGGTTGAGAATTGATCATAGACGATGCATCTAAGGATGTGGATTAGAGGTTGTACAAATGTATGATTAGTAGTCTTCTATATGTAACAACCTCTCGACCAGATGTTATGCAAGTAGTTGGACAAGTAGCAAGATTCCAGGTAGCACCAAAAGAATCACATATTATTGTCATCAAAGGAATTATTCGATACTCAAAGGACACAACAGAATATGTCTTGTGCTATCCCAAGGGAAACAATCTCATTATTCAAGCCTTTATAGATGCATATTGGGCAGGAAGTGTTGATGATAGTAAGAGTACTAGTGGAGCAACATTCTGTCTAGGTGGTTGTCTCGTATCATGGTTGAGAAAAAAGAAAACCTCAATCTCGTTATCCATAGAAGAAGTCGAATATATCATGGTAGCAACTTGTTGTACTAAAGTTCTTTGGATGAAGAAAATGTTTCAAGATCTCCAGGTCAAGTTTGATGAGCCTATTCCCATATTTTGTGATAACACCAGCACCATCAGTATCTCCAAGAATCCTATGATGCATTCCAAAATGAAGCACATTCCGATTAATTATCATTTTGTTAGAGAGAAGATCGATGAAAACAATATCAAACTTGAATATGTTGGTACAAAAGAACAAAGCATTGATATCTTCACTAAACCTTTACCTTGTGAAGCATTTGAAAATCTTCACTAGATGCTTGGGATTCTCCCAAGTTCTCATTAGATTGTTCTTATTCAGAAAATAAAGGGGGAGTGGAAGCATGTACAGGTCTGTACGATGGTTGTGTGTCAGGGGTAGTTAGCCCTTGCCATTTATGTCAAAGGGGGAGACAAGGCAGTAGGAAGAGGTGCCCTCATCGCAGGGGGAGTACTTATGTTGCCATCAATGCCAAAGGGGGAGATTGTTGATCTAAAGATGATCTGAGGTTGTCATTGATGTCAATCCAAGAAGAACTAGGGGCTACCCTAATCTTGCAAGGGGATTTTGACTTGACAACTTACTCTATTTTGGGTGAAGGATCTTCTAGACGGATTTTACTCGTCGATATGTTTCCGTTGATATATGGGACGCTGAGTAATTCTTTACATTTTGAGAGATATTCATGTTTGAATTTAGTAAACCCAGTTAGTGGGCTAAAAACCTATGGAGTTATGGCATGGAACTTATAATTCATTTTGGTCATTGAATAGTCAATAATTAATAATTTTTTAAGCTCCTAAAATCCCTCCAACATTCTCTATAAAAGCCCCTCTCACCTCTATAAAAAAAAAATCTCATATATCCTCCAAATGATGTGATCATGGAATTTTCACTATAACTTCATTTCTGCAAAGTCTTAGATTCTGAAATGAAAGCTGATTTGATTCAAAATCCTGGTTAACATCGTGATCGAATTTCAGATCTTCGTTCACTATATTTGTGGAGATATGATTTGTGGAAGTTAGGGTTTTTGGAGGCTCCTGAATTTGATCTCAAAGAAGTGACCTTGGAAAAATCGTCATAACTCTCTATTTGAGAAGAGGATTGGAATTCTATAAAAAGTGGTGGATAGTACACGGACTGTAGTGTTTTATGTATAAATTTAAGAGCTGAAGGAGGAACTAGTGAAACGTGGCATGTCGTATAAGTTGACTCCACTAAACTAGTCCATAATTAGGTCATTGTGAGAGATTGGGCATAACTTTGTTTGAAGAGTTCAAATCGGGTCAAACCTATGGCAATGGAAAGAAGAATCAGAGGGATACTACAAGACTAAAGCTCACATATTGGTGATTTTAAATCACAATAGACATCATATTAAATATCGTGCTCCTAGAAGGAGAGAAAAACTAGATCAAGTGTTGTAAAGGGATGCAAAGGTCTAGACTTTCTAGGGTAGCAAAGAGCAAGGTGTAGAAAAATGATGCAGCAGAGGTAAGCTACAAGTAAGTACATTATATATATGCATGTTAATTTCTTAATTGCATTAGGTTATTTGTATCTAATTTTTTGTTTTTGTTTAGCACTGGCATATGCTCTGTAGGATGAGGTAAGTTTTTCTATTATCATGTCATGGGTATTTCCTTGAAGACATTTTGCAGGTATTATTTATTCATCAAGAGAAGACTCAACGCATAATCTAATTTTTTCAAGAGTGAGAAAGGGTAGAATGACAAGAGTAGTAATCAAGGTGCAGAACAACAACAAGAAGTTCACCATATGAAGCCATCAAGCGGGAAGCACTGCATACAATCATTGTAAAAGTATCATTGTACAGAGTCATTGTAAAATCATCATTGTAAAAGTTGTACAAATGTCTATCTACCAAGAGTTGATGAGGCAGTGTTGGGAGGTCTAAGATCATCATTAGCTGGTTGTGTCATAGTTGGGGTTATGGTCTAATGTGACTTCTCCTTCTACATCATTCGATATCATTTATAAGTGGACCATTTTCCCTAGTATGGGAGTCCATTCTTCTTTTATTCTTCTATAGGGTGGTAGGGTGGTGCTAGGCTGGTGCATGAAGTCACCAACAAGTTCAAGCCTATGAAAAATTTAGGGTGGTAGGGTGGTGCTAGGGTGAGTTGTAGCTCATTGGGTGTTGGGGAATCTATTCAGTTGACTATTGAAGAATCTTGGGCATTGGAGAGTCCCTCCTATGGGAGCTTGAGAAGAATGCTTTCCTAAAATTCTAGGAAGTTGTTGCTTTCATTTTAGTTGGGGATGAAGATTAAAGAATTTATTAGAAAAGCGTTTGGTGGTTTTTGACCCATAGGGGGTTTCCCACATAAAATATTTCTACCTCTTGGGTTCTTTTATTTACTCTTATCACTACATAAACGTTAATAATAATTGAAGATTAACTAATGCTCTGAAAAGATTTAAAAGTGGTAATTGCTAAGGAATACTAATTCAACCCCCCTCTCAGTATTTTCCAACACTCATGAGGCACCCTTGCACTCCAAGAAGGACTCTCCAACAAAAAAAACAACACTTGGGACATCAACAAAGGCCCTACACACATAGCAACAACAACAATTAAATACCATGATGAGTAAAGAAAATATACACAAGAACAAAAACAACACAATAAGACAATTCCGTTGGTGATAGTACAAAGGGACAACAATCCAACATGCATATCCCTAAATTAGTCAATCACGAGGTAGCAACAGGTATGGAAACCACTCATCTCCTCCCTATGTATAAATAATGAAAAATGTATGAATGCCAAGAAGAGGTATTTTTATAAGTTGGAGGTGGCAAGTTAACTTGGCCAATGTCGGCCATTGAAAAAAATGTGATTTATGAGCCCTCATGCAATGTGGAGGTGTCACATGAATCAATACTAGATCACAGAGAGTGGGTGGTGATTATGAGGGACGAGGGAATGATTACTTTAGGTAGGGACAATGGTACAAAAGAGGAAACCTTGTGACTCTACCAAGTCATCACAGCGCTTCGTGCTGTAACTAAAAATAGCATATAATGTACTAAGGCTTGATCTCTCTTGCATATACACTCCTTTTAAAAATATCTAAGATCAGGATGAGTCTGGGGAGCCATCAAGGAGAGTCCAAGCCTACTCTCCCATTTCTATAGGAGGAGGCTACAAGAAGCTACAAGAAGCTTGCAAATGCTATAGGAGGCCTGAGAAATTTCTACAAGAAGCCTCCAAGGGTGACATAACACTTCCAAAGGTTGATTTTGTTTCCAATTATCCTTAGCTCAAGCCATGTGGTAAAATCAAGTGCACCTTCTCATTCATCTGTCCATAACTTGTAAGCTAGTGCTCCCTAAAGTCCATAGGAAATATCAGTGAAATTGTGGATTGCAAGATTTTTTTTGGCTATAGATTAGAGGGAATATATAAAATTGTCATCAACTAAAGATTCCAACCCTCTACTTCCAACAAATTATACGTCAGATCTATTATAGGAATCAACCCTCCTTCACCTAGTTGAGAAAAGAGAAAAGAGATGGGAGGGGGATTCAACAGAAGGGAACCTACATACACTAAAAAAATTCTTCTTCACCCTCTTGTATTAGAATTTTTTAGAAAACATCAGTGGCTAGGAATATTTGAACTCCTGCAGGGATATGATTATGCCATTACCTATGAATTTTCAATGGCCCTAAACTCTCAAACATGAGTTAGTGCCACCAGTATGGTAAGGGGTTTAGCTATTTCAATCAGTCCTGCGCTAATTAGCAAGGTGACAACCCTTCCCCTAGGGATCCAATGGAGAAGATAAGATAATACTAGAAGTGCCATTGCCAAAAATAACTTCTTCATTATCGATGAAAAACCTATTGAAGAAAAAAATGGAGTTAGGATGGAAAGTCTACCCTATCCCTAGGATGAGGTGGCCTACCATATACTAAAATTCATCTCCTATGAAGGAATGATGAGTGTAGTCTATGGATACAATTTTAGAGTACTCCATGAACTAATATTTCAAGTAGAATTTACCCAAGCCAAAAGACTCAGTGCATCATATTTCCTCCTATGGTAAATAAGGGAAATGATGCAAAAGATGAGAGAGGGTAGGCACCAACATCTAGGCCAACATGGCCTCATCAAACTGATAGTGGTAGATTCTTTGAATAAACTAAGGATCCATGGCCTTTGGTCCAAATTCATGGATATGGAAAGAGAGACCTCAATTGACATTGAAATCCTCACACTAGGTGAGACCCCAACCCTTATTGCTAGAGG
>APFE030940682.1:0-28251 GCA_000404065.3 Pinus taeda
TTGTGGCCCCCCATCATCCTGATACTCTGGATATTATCAGCAACCTAGCAGGAGCATATGATATTTGCCAAAGGTGTTAACCACAACAGTTTAACAGCTACAAAGTCAGAGGTTCAAGCCCTCCTTCTAGCGATATTTGGGGTTTAGTGGGCTTTGAGTCCAGATTTTGAACCAAAGCTCTGATACCATGTGTAGGAACCCGATTCCAACCATTAGAGCCTCAACCTATTATACGCTAACAGATCTATTTTACTGTTGATTTGCAAGTAATAAAAGGATCTTGCTGACCTTCTCACAAAATTTTAAACATTTAACATCTTATCTTTTTATCATAAGCAACATGAATTAAGATGAGCATTCCATTGATATCAACTTAACAAGAGTAGTTCATGGAAAAATACCTGTTCCAGCGGTTGATGATGATACCTTTTTCTTATAGCTCCAGCTGAACGCTCCTTCTCACCGACCCAACCGGATTTACCTCCCAGCCAACTAGGAAACAAATTCCTAGCCCAGGAAACCTCCACAGGTTCCCTAGCCCTCCGTGCCCAAGTCCAACCAGATATAGTGTGTCCTCAAGAAGAATGTGAAAAACCAGATAACAATACTTTCCTCCTCTCAAACCCAAGAAACCTCCATAGGTTTCCAAGGTCTCCCCAAAATCATAACAAGTCCAAACAATCACAACCAACCCCCCCACAATCATAAGCAAAACCTCCCAAAAACTCCCCCCTTTCTCCCTTCCCCCTTCCCTTTTTATATCCTCCTTCCCTTCTCCATCTCAACCACCTCTCATTAATGTCATTCACTTCTCACCCATCCCTATAGTTGACTTCTCTTCTCCCAAGTAAGATAGGAGTACATTTGGAAATGTGAGATGTAATTACATGGAGAGGACCATGTCTACTCCTTAGTAAATGTGAAGGTACATTGGGTAATGTGAAATGAATACATATATACTGATAATGAGTTGGAGAGGACTATGCCTTCTCCCAAGTAAATGTGAGGGTGCATGGGGGAATGTGAAATGTAATTACATGGAGAGGACAATGTCTTCTCCTTAATAAATGTGAGGGTACATTGGGTAATGTGAAATGAATATATATATTGATAATGAGTTGGAGAGGACTATGTCTTCTCCCAAGTAAATGTGAGGGTACATGGGGGAATGTGAAATGTAATTACATGGAGAGGACAATGTCTTCTCCTTAATAAATATGAGGGTACATTGGATAATGTAAAATGAATACATACATTTTGAAATAATGGAAGGAGACCAAATTCTACCCAATATTCAATTTGAGAAGGTAAGTGGAGAATTTAAATAATGGAAATCATGAATTTTATATTAGACCTATGTTTCTCAATATTTTTAGATAATGTAAACATTAACAAAATTTGTAGGATAAGATTTAAGTGGGGCATTACAGGGGGGGCTCTGCCCCCCCTCTAACCCCCCAGTTCACTACGTGGGCTAGTCGTGGAAAGAATATAACACAACTCAACATTCTCCCCTATATTGGGTGGTAGAGAGCATCTTGGCACAATGATCTCATAAAAGTCTTGAATCAAGGAATAAAGAAGATTCGAGGTAGATAAATAAGATTATAGTTAACATAATTGTCAAAGGAAACAAATTGACAAATTTTGCAAGACAATTTGATTTAATTGAATTTATTTTTCTTTTTCTTTTTTCAAAACCACTTACATTATAATTAAGAATCAACATAATTAATAAGTCAGAGTCTATTTTGTTTTGATCTTTTTTGGATAAATTTTCTGATTAATTTTGCCCAAAAATTGATAGACATTTGTTGGAATCATAAATTGGAGTTATGAACTCTGCATAATGTATGTGTCCAAGTAATTTCTAGGGTGCCAAATGCCAAATCCATTTATACATTAAAAAATTTCATTTTAAATAAAAGAAATGACAATTCCAACAAAAAATTTATCCCTTAATTATGATAAAAAAAAACAAAAATATAGAAGATTTTCACTGTCACCAAGAATAATGGTAAGAATGTTAATTATAATTATGCTAAGAGGCACTTTCTAGCCCAGTATGATAGAGATGTTGTAATGTTTAACATGTTGAGTCATTAAAAAATAATAATTTAGAAAGTAACATAAAATAAACATAAACATAAACATAAACATAAAACTTTCTAGCCTAGTATGATGAAGATGTTATAATGTCTTGTTTAACATTTTGACTCGGTCAAAATAGAACAAAATAAAAGTTAAAGTAAAGTAAAAAATAAAATATAAATATAAAATGTATAATTATATCTACAATTAATAATCAAACCCGCCTAGATCCATCTTAACTTTGGATCTACCAAGTGTGAGGAGGGATCAAATCTCTTGAGATGCAAAACTCTTTTAGAGTGAAAAGATATTTGATGCCTCTCTGCACTTGGTAGGTCCAGAGTTAAGATCGATCTAGGCTAGTTGTATTAATTTTGGTATGCAATATAAAGTGGTTTGTGCAAATTGTTGTATATTAATTTGGTAAAAGATGACGACTAAGTAATTTTATTTTTTTTGTATTCAGAGAATTAATAAACATGTCACTTGTTGTCAAAGAAGTCCAAGGTCAAGTGAAGGCACTATCACAACTAATAGATTAACATAATTTTAGGTAACAAATAAATCTATCTAGACAAACCATGATGGGGGTGGTGTATTGATGACAAAGCGTGGTTTGAAGGGGTCCGGCCTTCCAATAACCTGGAGGAATTAATGTCTGCGGTGTGTCAAACCAAAAGCATGTATTCTAGGCCAGTCGAAGCCTCCACATACAACATGTGATTATTAATCTAGAGCCAGGTCTTGGTGCAATGTTACAATATGATTGTTATCGACATTGGAGTACTAGGAAATACCTTTGGTTTGAGCGAGTAGGGCAACATTTTGTTGGTGCCCTGTCAAGCTCATTCAATTACAGCTAGAATCGTGGAATTGGTGCTCAATTTCAATGGCAGAGGTGGAGTGTCAAGGTTGTTTAAGAGAGGTCGAATTTGGCACCTAGGTAAGGTGGTTATACCAGAGAGAAGGTTGTGTAATAGAGAGGTCACTTTCAGGGGAGGATGTGGTCCTTGTGGTGTGGGAGACAATATTTGTGCAATGCATTCACCTCCTGGTGTTGGGTAAGGTTCTCCCTTCTACATTTTAAGTTGGTTTGGTGGTATTTCTCCTTCTGGAGTGATTCCCTCTCTCTAATAGAGGAGTATTGGCCCTTTGTCTTTCTTACCTATATTGGTAATTGAATTGGGGAGGATATGTTACATTATAAAAGGCGGGTGACCCCCTTCATGGTCTTCTGGGTTTTAGTAGTGTCATATTTATCAGTTGGAGGGTCGGTCTAATCTCTAAGTTTGATTGGTGTCTAGTGTGTCTTGTTTAGTCCTCCTCGTGGCCAGGCCTCACCCTATGAGGTCTCTATATGTTCTAGTTTGAAAGGGGGGAAGGTCTACAATGCCTGCTAAGAGGGTTGTAGGATTCCCTGGTTGCTTTCCATGTTGTTAATTTTTTGAATTTGAGAGCACAATGTTAGGTAAAATTGATTTAGGGATAGAGTCAAAGTTGACTAGGTAAAATCATGGTAGTTTTGGGGCACGTGGTATTGTGTAACCATGGTATTGCATGTAATGGAGCCTATAAAAGGTTGAGAGGACTTCATTGTAAAGTATGCCATAGAGGTGAGTAGGGAAGGCTCAATTGGACGGGTTGGATAAGGTTTTACCTAAGGCTAATGAAATTTCATTGGGTTGGGTTTTTCCCCAAAGTTGGGGTTTTCCCAAGATAAATATTGTTTTTTACAATTTTTGCATGTTGGTGTATTGTTGTTGGTTTATGTTATTTATTGCTTCTCTCAGTAAATTATTTAATTCTCTTCATAAAATATTTTACTGTCTAGTTAAATTTTCTTCATATGGTATCAGAGCCAAGAGTTAGCTTTAAAGGAACGCCTTTGTTTTCCAAGGGTTTGTATGGCATGGTGGTTGGAGAGATCTAATCACATATCTAAATAGAAGCATTGTTGATATGATATGGTTACTGATGGATCAGATCTTTGAGGAGGGGATCTTGGAGAAAGTCGAGCGACTTATGTAGGAGGTTGTGGATCTACCTCCACAAGAGAATTTTCTCACCTAGAGTGGCTTAGGGAATTTGTAATCAATGTGAAGCAACGACATCATTTTAGTAAGAATTTCCAGAGATATTGGATGGTCGGGAGATGTTGAGGAATGTGCTGGTGGGTGCTAGGCACTAGAAGAAAAATCGTTTGTAGCAAACTCTGTGGTATTCTTTCATTAACTTTAGGTGATCTCGGTGGCTTTTAAATGTGGCCTTGAGGTCTAAACTAATGACAATGAATATGAAGTTTATCAGGTTATCTCAAGGTCGTGGGTTTGAGGATTCAACTTGTTCCTGTGGTTGTTTTTCGAAGTCCAGTCTCAGATATGCAACAAAGGAGATGCGTCAAATGGTTAAAAGGGTCTGAGGATCATGGTGATTATAGTGATAGTGATTATGAAAATGTACAAGAAGGGAATTGAAATAAAAGGCCCAATTTGAACCTGTTGTGGCAACTCTTGGAGAGGCTTTTGTCTTAGGCACTAGGGTTTGTCCCGGCTGTAGGTTGTCGGGTGAAGTGGAGCTATGGAGTTTGTTGTTTGGGTTGAGTGTTATTCATTTACACCAAGCTGGGTCATGATTCCTAGGTTGTATATTAGCTGAATACAACCACTTGGTTTTTTGTTTGGTTTGTAGTGCCTAGGCTAGTGTGGTGTTGCGGGCTGGTGACATAGGAGTAAGGATACTGAGGTTTGTGGTAGTATGCTTGGTAGACCCCACGAGGCCTATCACAGGTGTGGTGGTTTTAGGCTATGTTTTGGGGCCTTCAAGACCATGAGGTCTGGCATCCCCAATTTAATCCTCATGCAAAAACAACATGGTAGAGCTCAGTGGGGCATTGGTTCACGTGGCAACATGCTAATGCACAATGTTGATGACAGAGACTTGTGGGAGGAACTAGACCCAAACCTGACTCCTTCTCCCAGCAATGCAGATTTGCCACCTCCCTTTGATGCTCTTGACAATAGGCTCTAACACATTACTATTCTTCTTGACTAGCTTAGACATGACCGCTATGATGACATAAATGTTTTATTTGGCTTCATGAATGAACTTTGGCAAAACCAATGGCATATGTAGGAGCGGCTGACTACTCTTCAACGAGGGAAAATGTGATTGTATGAGAAGTTGGAGCGATTGGAGAGAATATTAGCCCATATGGACAAACACGTGGACTGCGCCTTCAAACCTCCACTATCCCTAGGCACTAGACTAGAGCACCCTGCCTCGATAAACTTGTCTGATCCATAACGCTAGTGGGTTGTATTTAGATCTTGGACATTTTTTGGTTTTATTGGGCTCTCTAAGGGTGACTATCTAAGATGTTTATTCTATTTGTTATCAAGTTCTGACCAATAAATCCTATAAAAGTGAGTTTAACTTTTTTTGGTGAACTCCATGCAAATCTATAATATTATTTCACTTAATAAAACTACTCAATTTACAAAAAATAAATAAAGATGATCTATATAAAAATAATTAACTCAACAACTTAACCGTAAAACTTTTTATTTGTTACTCACATCTATCAACCACTAAAGTCAACCTACTAACTCACCTAACATACTAAAACATAAAACATAAATGAATTATTAATTATTATAATAAAATTCAAAAATTTATTATATAATTCCTTAATCATTTAAGATCTCGAGGAGTTGATAAGCACAAACATATCTTTTTTTTGCTAATGCAAGAGTCATGCTTCTATTTCAAATAACCAAAAGGAGGAAATTACATATAATACAAACAACCAAAGGTTGAACCATTTAGCCTAAGGTTTTACTCCCTAACCCAAAGGTTGAAGTAATTAGAGACCCATACAACAGAGAGAATAAAAGAAAAAAATGAGTAGTCCGCTCGGACCCACCAACATGCACGTTGTATCATAGCCATTGATTATCCTCACCTGATCCAACAATGGAGGATCATATCGCATGGACAAAAAGCTCAGAGAATTAGTGCCCGATGAGGGTGTTATTCTCTCTCCAACCTTGGCCACGTGTAGAGTGGTGAGTGGAATCACTCTTAACTCAAAAAAACTGCTCCCAGATTTATGGGTGTGTGATATACTGTAAACCACCCCACGGCCGGTATTGACACCACGGGTAGTAATGCCTCGCCCGGACCCACCAACATGCATGTCGTATCATAGCTGTCGATTATCCTTGCCTGATCCAATGGTGGAGGATCATATCACATGATCAAAAAGCTCAAATAATTACCACCCAATGACGGTGGTATTCTCTCTCCTTCCTTAGCCACATGTAGAGTGGTGAGTGGAATCACTCTCAACTCGGAAGAATTGCTCCCGACTTTAAGGGTGTGTGATATACCATAAACCACCCCACGACTGGTATTGACACCACGGTAGTAATTTGGAGGGTTTCATGTTGGCTACGAAAGCCGCGACTGTGGTCCTTCACAACACCTCTGCTCCTTATTTGCTTGATCCCCAGGAAGAAGGAACTCTTCTTACCACCCTTGATATTCCTCGTCCAAGCCTCCGAGAATCATTGGATACCAAGCAACTTCTACCTAAGACCCCTGTGATCATGCTTTCCTAGGCTGAGAAAGCTGGCAGAGACCTGCATCCCTATTGCAAAAACCCCTCTGAAACACCACTTCATATTGGATCCATATCAGCTAGACCCAGTCTCTACGGCTAATGACCTATTCTGTTTCGATAGAGAAAATAGTCCTCATCCGCCTAAATGAGACAATTCTCCCTCAAACTGCCCTGTGGCATCTCTTATTATCTGAACTTAACACTACTTTTGGTGCAGAAAGCCCCTTTATTAGCCAAAATGTCTGCCAATTTATTGGTTGTCCTTCGCACATGAGTGAAGCTTACGGTTCTCAAGTGAAAAAGGTGGAACTGTATCCTTTGAAAGACCTGAAGTATCCTATAGTGTCTTGAGACCTTTTTCGGCGCTAAACCACAATAGATTCTCTTGATTGAATTGATGATTAGCTCAGAGTCATCTTCAATGATGATTGTTTAGAGAATTTTCGGCGAAATCACATAAACAATCTTTTGTCGACGCGTTTCGAACCAACCAGTGTGGTTCATCGTCAAGACAAGTTGAAGAACCGATCTAGCTTAGCCTGTTTAAATAGTTTGGGCAGAGACTCCAACGGTTAAATTAAAATTGGCTAATTTGACCTTATGACCCCAGTCAAATCAATAATATTCTTGCTATATTTCTTTATTTATTATTATTCTTAGAAATTAGTTAAATTAGGTAAAAAAATCTATCTAAAGCTAGAAAATCATTTGTTTATATAACTATTAAATAGATTATTTAATAAATATTGAATATTTAATTATATTATTTTGATAAATTATTAAAATAAATAATATTTATTGGGTTCGGTTTGTTTAGATATATACACATTTATTAATAATCTATTACATTTAGTTATATAAACAAATGATTTTCTAGCTTTAGATAGAATTTTTTACCTAATTTAACTAATTTCTAAGAATAATAATAAATAAAGAAATATAGCAAGAATATTATTGATTTGACTGGGGTCGTAAGGTCAAATTAGCCGTTTTTAATTTAACCGTTGGAGTCTCTGCCCAAACTATTTAAACAGGCTAAGCTAGATCGGTTCTTCAACTTGTCTTGACGATGAACCACACTGGTTGGTTCGATACGCGTCGACAAAAGATTGTTTATGTGATTTCGCCGAAAATTCTCTAAACAATGTTATGGATCACAGAAGTCTAAATTCTTCAATGATGATGTTCTGAAGAGTGTCCTGCTTAAGGATATCTAAACTTTGTTCTAGTGCTATTAGCTCTGCCATATTATTTGTGGCTCTTCCTAGATGGCAGTGAAAAATAAAATGGATGCCTCTGTTTTCATCCCTTAACACCCCACCATAACCAGCAGTACTTGGAGTGCCTTTTGAGGCTCCATCTATGTTGAATTTCATAAAACCCTAAGGGGGAGGATGCTAGAAGTCTTTTTCAGTGACTAGTTTCTTGACCTTCACGTCCATGCCCTGAGGAATAAGCCCCTACATACCCAACTGAAGAAGTATCTGCGTTTCAACATCTAAAGGGGGATTTTTTGGGTGAGTCTGCAATAAAGTTCCCACCGTCTCCTTGATCTAACTTAAGATCTGAGTCATGATGCTCTTGTAGGAACCTTTTTTATGTTTGAAGATTCTATTGTTCCTTTCTTTCCATATATTCCATATTATGAAGCTTGGAGTTAAAGCCTAAGCTTTGTTGATTATTTCATAATCAAAAAAGTTTCCTCTCTAGTTATTAAGGGTATTGGTGATGCTCCCTTTATCCCTATTTGTCATTCTAAAAATGAAGGCAAAAGCATCCCACAAGTTGGAGGTGAATATGCAGGTGTTGAGTAAGTGCTCCATCATTTCCTCTTGAGACTCACAAAGCTGGCATCTAGAAGGTCCCAGAACACCCCTCTTCCTAATGTTCTCCCAAGTAAGAATTTTCTTATGATGTACTAGCCACATGAAAAGTTTGGTTTTCATCCATCCTTGATGTCTCCATAGTTTTTGCCAAACCCTATCCGGTTCATTAGAATCAAGCTCTGGGACTAAGCGCTTTGCCTCCTTAAGATTAAAGATGCCTTCATTATTATTGCCCCATCTAAGTTGGTCATGATCCTCTGAAACCAGTATTTTCCTTTGGTCCAACATTATTAGAAGTGCATTGGCTTTTACTTTCAAGGGCAGTAATCCTTGTACTCCATATTCTTCTAGGTACGCCATTTTCCTTACTACTAGTCTAATCCCAAAAATCTTTTACTCTAAGTAGTCCTTTAGTGTCAATATCATTCTTGAGCTCCACAAAGTCCTCTCTTAGCAGTATAGGTTCTTGTTGCCATTTATCCTCCTAAAACAAAGCTAGATCTCCCACTTTGATTTCCCAGAAACTATTTTTTTGAACTATGCTTCTATTTTCCCATGCTTTATTCCAGATGTAGGAGCCTTTTATGATGCCAGACATCCTTATAAGGTCACTGTTTTGCCAATTACTAGCATATTTCTCCTTCCAAATACGAGCCCACTGTGCCTCTAGATCTTTAACCCATCTCCACCGTAAAAGCCCCTAAAACTTTGTTTAGCACTTCCGAGTCATCCAAACAAAGACCTCCATGGTTTTTAGGTCTGCAAATAGTATCCCAGGCTACCATGGCCCATTTATTTTTCTCCTCCCCCTTACCCCAAAGAAAGTCTCTTTGAATGATTCTAAATTGATGCAAGACTCCTTTTGGAGCTGGAAGGGCTGAAAGCATGAAGGTGGGGATTGATTGAAGGACAACTTTTGTAAGCACCAGTCGGCCTACCAAGTTCAAATATCTAATGGTCCATTTCCTGGTCTCGTCCTACATCTTGTTAATCACTAGCTCTCAGATACTCTTATGTAGAGGTTTGTCAGTTAGTGGAACTCCCAAGTATTTGGAAGGTAGCACATCTCTTTGAAAGCCTAGAATTCTGGAGATATTTCGTTGAATAGCAATATTAGTATTAAAGAAGAAAATCTTAGATTTGGAGAGGCTTACCTCTGTACCTGTTGTCATGGAAAAGTCACTTAGGATTTGTTTATATGCTAGCGCCTCTTTGACTGTGGGGATGCCCTGAAGCATAGTATCATCTACAAATTGTTGATGGGTCAAATCTTGTCCAGTCTCAAAGAGTCTAAGACCCTGGATAGTACCCACTTATTTAGCATGCTTGATAGATCGACCAAGTACTTCCATCATGAGGATAAAAAGAAAGGGAGAGAGAGGATCTCCCTGCCTGAGGCCTCTTGAAGGTTTAAAAGTTTTAGATGGAGAACCATTAACCAGAATTGAAAAACTAGAAGAAGTCACCAGGGCCATGACCCACCTGACCCAATTGTGGTCAAATCCAAAGGCTAGAAGGACCTTCCTGATGTAGTTCCAATTCAACTTATCATAAGCCTTAGCTAGGTCCAGTTCTTCTTATTACTTAACAAAGAATGCAACACCTCATGCACTTGGATGATGTTATTTAGAATTTGTCTGCCCTCCACATAACCTGTTTGCTCCACAGAAACCAAAGTGGGGAGAAGGGGTTTGAGTCTATTGACA
Organism: Pinus taeda; assembly: GCA_000404065.3. Classification (NCBI taxonomy): domain Eukaryota; kingdom Viridiplantae; phylum Streptophyta; class Pinopsida; order Pinales; family Pinaceae; genus Pinus; species Pinus taeda. Next base: position 10,245 of record APFE030940682.1, read on the forward strand.
ATTACTTTGGATATTATCTTGTACACCACATTGCACAAGGCTATGCGTTTGAATCTGTCTAGAGTCGGAGCATTGTCTTGTTTGGGGATCAGAGAGATGAATGATGTATTGAGCACCTTCAGAATGGTTCTACTCATTCTGAAGTCCTCCATGACATCCAGAATATCTTACTTGACAATGTTCCGGCAAGCTTTAAAAAAATCGACATTGAAACCATCAGGGCCAGGCACTTTTCCATTCTTCATTTCTTTGATAACCTCACTAACCTTGTCTTCATTCACCGGCCTATTGAGATTGTAATTATCTTCCCTTGTTACTAACTTAGGAATGTGCTTCGTGAAGTCCCTGATAAAATGAGCTCTGACTAAAATGGTCTCCTCTGCGATACTTTGAAAGTGCTGAACCAACACAACTTCTATGTCTTTATGGGTATTGAGTAATTGACCTTCATTGTCCTTGATCGTTGAGATCCTATTATGCGACTTGTTCTCCATAGTAGATCTGTGGAAAAACCTTGTGTTTCTCTCCCCTTCTTTTAGCCATTGAACCCTTGATTTTTGTCTCCAAAATATCTCCTCTTATTTATATAAATTCTCCCAATCTTGATGAAGCTTGGTGGCTTGATTGTTCCTTGCCCTATCAAATCCATCCATGATGAGGGCTTGATTGGGTTCCTACATTTTACCTTTGGCAAATTTTTTCACTTCAAAAATATTGCCAAACTCATTCTTGTTCCAATCTTTGAGTCTGAGCTTGATATGTTTCATTCGTTTGTGTAGTAGAAACATTCTTGTACCTTGAATCTGTAGATCCTCTGTCCACCATTTAGCAATGTTGCTAATAATATCTGGCTGGGTGAGCCAGATATTCTCAAATCTAAAATATTTGTTCTTAGGGATGCTAATGCCCTGAACCTCAAGTTGGACAGGCCAATGGTCTGAGCCACTAAAGGGGAGAATTCTCATTGTCATATCCATGCCTATGAGCATGAGGTCCTCTGAGATAAGGAATCTATCTAGCTTTGAGGCTACTTAAGACTCTCCTCCTCTCTTGTTGTTCCATGTAAAGAGGCCATTACTCGTATCTATGTCAACTAGCTTCATGTTGTCAAGAAAATTCTAAAATTATATAGAGTCTTTGCTTAACGTTCTGGTCCCACCTTTTTTCTCCGTAAGGGATTTGATCATGTTAAAGTCCCCTCCCATTATCCATAGTATTTCTACGTGTCTATCTCTTAGTTTCCCAAGAGAATCTAAAAGCCTGAGTTTATCATCAGGGCTTTGAGGCCCATAAACAATTGTAATTAAATGCATCTCCCTGTCTCCCACAGGTTGAATAACCACTGATAAATAATTCCTAGATGCCTCGGCATCTATTATGCCAATATTTTGGGGGTTCCAAAGAGTAAGGATACCTCCTACAATTTTGTCTACTTTGACTTCTAGAAACTCATATTTATTGATCCATCTACTCTGTATCTCCTTTATTTTTTGAATGGAACATTTAGTTTCCTAGATAAAGATCATGTTTGGAGCTTCTTGTTTCATTCTATTGTTGAGTAACCTTTGTTTCCTTTTACTTCCTAGGCCTTTGATATTCCAAGATGTTAGCTTCATTATGAAAGATTTGTAAAGGAGTGATTGGTTAGATCTTTCATCTTACCTGAATCTATCATTAGTTTTCCACATTCCATCAATAACTCATTTAGTTTTTTCCTGCCACTTTTCCTTCCTGGATTCCTAGGAGCTAGTCCTGGTGTGGTTTTTATAATTTTCACCCCTTCGTTGCCCTCGCTTTTTGTGTGTCTTTGTTCTTCCAACTCGTTAGTTTGGGTTATCCATAGGAACAACTGTTGCACTATGTTAAACTCTTCTTGAGGTACTGAGTAAACCCCTCCTGTGGTCCCCTATTTCAAGAAACCTTCCAGATCCAGGTGTTCTCTGTCAAGAATATCCCGCAGTTCATGATCCTCCATTTCCATCTCACTCAGGGTCATTTCTTGGTCCCTTTCCAGTTCCTCGTTTTTCAGCATAGTCCCTTTCTGTTTATAAGTATCCTATGTTTTCACAATGTTTTCTTCCTTATCTTTCTCTCCTTGGCTTTCCTCCATTTCCTGATCTACCTTTGTTGCCTCTTCCTGTTCTTCTAATACTTGGAACCTGTTCGGACTATCTTTTTGCCCCTCTGTTTGATTTTTCTTGGGCCCCTTTTTACCCCCCTTTCCTCTATACCCCGTTTTGTGAAAGCTTGCAGTACCTTTCACTATGGTAGCTTTACTTTTGGTCTCTATTTTAATAAGAGGGCAATCTCTAAATAGGTTCCCATGTTCATGGCACCTTCGACATTTGAAAGGAATATGTTCATAATCCACGGTTTGCACCCATTCTTCATCAAAAACTTATAGGATGACCTCATCCGATAGAGCTCTAGAGAGATCCATCTCCACACATATTCGAGCGAAGGAAGTGTATTTTCCCCTTCTGGTAGCCTCAGACGCTTTGAAAAAACACCCTAGTTTATTTCCTATTGCAGATAAATATTCAATTTGATGATGATGATGATGATGATGGTTAACGTCCACTGAGACCAAATTGGTCTATCGGACCTACAATTTTCTTAATTTTTACTTGTTTGGCTCCTCGTCTTTCTTGGCGAGATTGGTGTTGTAGCTTTCTTTCTTTTCTCTACGGTCTTCCAACTTCCTTTGTCTTGCATCTCCTTCATCTCTTCTGGTTCTTGGGACATTGGTGTCTTAGCTTCGCGATCTAAAGTCGGAGAAGTTTGGTTTAGGAGATCTGCTTTGCTGTTAAATGAAAATTTATTTTCTGCGGTATTCAAGACCTCATAAATGTTGATTTGTTGAGGCGGGCTTTCTCCTTGCTTGCTTTGGGAGTGGTTTCCTTCTTCCTTGATTTCTTGTGACTCAAATTTTTCTATAGAATATTCTTCTTTGATGACAGTGTAGTGTTCTTTTTGTGCTCCTTCCCACCATGTAGATCTGTGGTGGTTTTTTCTAGCAAAATTTTTCTCAGAGGCTTTTGGGCAATTTTTGGCTAGATGCCCAGTCTCAAAGCACGATCGACATCTAAAGAGGACACTTTCATAATCAAGCTTCTGGTTCCACACATAGTCTTTACTTGTTAGGTTTATTTCAGCTGAGAATCCGACGCTGAAATCCATTTCCACACGGATGCGTGCATAGGTGGTTCTGGCATATCCCTCTGTTTCTGGGCACCTGTAGTAAAATTTAAAGTGTATAATGTTTTATTTAATCTTGCGGCTTATAAAAGTTTGTTTTTATTTTAAGAATGTTGATTTTCTTCTTTAAGTTAATCAAAAGAAATACCTACTTGATTTTCTAAATTAGAGTTGATCATTTTCTTATATTTTTTTTTCCACTCTTTCACTTTTTTCATTATTTTCGAATAATTTAGTCAAGACTTAATATATTTATGTCACGTTGACTTTAGCCATAGTTGATTGATTAAAATGGAGTAATTTTAAAAAGAATCTTATCTTCCACATTGTTTATCTTTTATGTATATTTAATTCAAATAGATATAATTTATTTTCAATATCTGGAAAAATATATTATAACTCAAATATCAAGTAAATTTTCATTTGTAAGATGAAGTATGTATCCTTGGTTTAGCTTAGCATAATGTGTAAGAATATTGGTGAAAATAAGAAATAATTATATATATTATATTATATGTTGGGCATTTTATTTATTTTTTAATATTAAAATTTCTTTACTCTTATCTTCTCATGTTGATTGAAATTTTTATATTGGAAATGAGATGGGTTATAGTAATTTTTTAACGATAGTCTTGATGTATAAGGTTAGAATTTAAGATGCTGAGAATATTTTGGTCATCTCTGAGTTTATTAAAAGATTGAACTCATAAGACATTGTAATTAGTGAAACATTAAATACATTTTATAACATAAAATAAACAATTTGTAACATATATGTCACATATAACATTCCTAAGGGTAGGTGACTTCACCATGTATCGATTAAATAAAAAAATTCATTTCAATTAACCCATGAAGCATTCCATTTATAGTGTGAGGAGAAACATCTTCCTTCTCTCTCCATTATCTACTTAACAGAGCAATGGATTTTCAAATAATTGCTAGTGATATCACTCAACAAAGGGATAGGGGCTAAATTAAAAAATTCATTTCAATTAACCCATGAAACATTTTATCTATAGTGTAAGTCCAACAACATCTTCCTTCTCTCCCCATTATCCACTTCTATAGTACCTAAAAGGCTTAGATTTGAATAGAGTATTAATTGTTGTTGTTGTTCCAATGATTTTTTTTATTTGTGTATATGCAATTTATTATTACTATTGCTATGCTGTATTGTATGTAAAGTTTACAATTTTAGTAAGCCATATAATTATTAAATGTTAAGTAATTTTGAATACTTATGCTTAATTATATTTATATGTGAAAATAAAGAAATGAATTACAATTAAATGTATAAATTTTTAAAAATTTAATTTGTAATAAATATTGTTTTTTTAAAATTATCATATTAGTATTTGATGGATTATTATTGTCTTAAATTAACGAAAATCTCTCAATAAGAAATCACATAAGAGAAATGGCTTACCCGTTTTCAACCAACAAGTGTGGTTTACCATTAGGACCAGATGAAGAGACAAACCATGACAAAGGCTTAAATAGAGAGGAATGTAGAACCATAATTTCAAATAAGGGCTATATTTGAACAATAATATATAAATTATGATATTAATTTATTAATATGTTAAAGACAAATATGATTAAGTAACGGTTATATTTAAGGGCTATTTTGAAAAATAATATTAAATTATGGATATTAATTTATTAATTTACTAATGGTATATAATATAAATTATTTATTAAAAACAATGTTAATAAGTTAATGACTATATAAACATTTAGCTTTGAAAGTAATATTTTAAATCAATTTATTAAATATCAAATATTATTAAAAAAAGCTTATTATGGGACAATAAAAGAAAAAAAAAAGAAACTCCAAACAAAGAGAGAAGTCAAAATTATAAAAGGAACAAGACACCAGATCATTTAAATAAATAAAATAATTAATAGAAATAAATAACTAAAATAAAAAAAAATAATGTAAATAAATTAAAATAAAACAAATATAAAACAAGTCAAAAAGAAATATATATATATATATATATAATATTCAAAGAAAAAATCAATAAATAACCTTGGTCAACAATAAAATATTGGGTTTAGGCCCATTAAACAAATAACAAAAATGATAAAAGGAGTTAAGAACTAATAGGATGATAAAATACTTAATAAAACACAAAGGATCAAGAATATAAACTCTAATGAAGAATAAACCAACAACAAATACTATAAAAAGGACATCAATACCTACATAGACAAATAAACATACAAAATAAATCCCAAAAGAAACCTAAAAACTAGAAAGAACTTCTAGTAACAATCCAACCATCCTCTCTATTAAAATTATTGAGTGTTTTTTCAATTTCTATGGCCTCCCTCAATTTATGATAATGGAAATGACTAACCGTAGCAACAACATGAGCCTCCTCAATGCAGATGTGATGCCTGCATGCTCTGCCAAAGCAGAGGAGTGGGACCTACCATGCTTGATGTCAACGAGGAGCAGGTCTTGCCATGCTTGATGTCAACGAGCGGATCCTGCCATGCTTGATGTCAATGAAATGCTCACGAATCCTTTGATTTATCGAGCGACCAGTCTCACCAATGTAGGGAGTCCCACAAGAGCATGGGATAATGTAAACACCCTTCATATTATTGGGGTCCATGGGGTCTTTTACATCTAAGGGAGCTCCCAATGGTATTTAAAGGCCTAAAGGTTGAAGCCACCTTATGCTTCCTTAGGATCCTCGCAATCTTGTCAGTGGTCCCATGGATAAAAGGAAGATGAGGCACTCTATAGTAGAGTATGGGAGAGATGGTTGTCATGTAAGTTTATATTTAAAAATAGTAAAATAATACATTATATTAACAAATTACAAATAACAATGACAAAAGAATAATCTCGGCCATAATAAGCATACATCAATTTGCATTTACGTAACTTTATATAGAGATATAAAATAAAAATAAAAATCTTTTAGTATGAGGAAGAAATGTAATTTCTTGGCTACTTAATATGGAGATGAATAATTTTTTTTTACTTAATATGGAGATGACTAAGAAAATAATTTACTTAATACAAGGAAAAAATGTATTTTCTTCACTGCTTAATATGGAGATGACAAGAAGTAATATTATTTATATTACATGATGTGTAATTCATTCTACCTTCAGTTTATGTGTGACATTTAAAACAAAAATAGATTAATAACAAAAAATATTTTCCTCTCAACATAAGTAAAATATTTCAATGTCGATATTATATCTACTTTATACTAAGAAAAATAAAATAATTTAAATTAATTTATTTTATATTTTCACTTTCCGTAACTAGAGAGGTGTCTAATTTATTTTATTTTTGATATGGAATTGATATATAACATTTTAAAAATATCAATAACAAAGAAAAATTTAATGTGGACTATAAATAAAATATTTCAATACACAAATAAAAGATTTTAACATGAAACATATATAAGGAGAAAGATTGAGAGAATTCTTATTCCACTAATAGTTTTTTTCTAATTCAATATATGATGGAAATTTGTAATTATTTCCATCGTTAATACATATTTGATATATAAGAAGCCCCAAGGGTTAGCTCAGTGGGTCAAAAACCGTGCCTCGCCATCGGGAGGTCACAGGGTCGAATCCACCCGAAGCCCTTGGGGTGAGGTCTTGCATGGACGGAGTGATCACTCACTGACCAAGGTGCTCATGAACCACATGAATATATATATATATATATAAAATATACAATTCATGTGGTTCATGAGCACCTTAATAATTAAATGTATGTATATATGAAAAAATATGAGGAGACATGGTGACATGGTTTAATATTTTAATGTGTAAAATGTGATTTATAAATAAAATGTTTCAATGTCAACTACACATATATTATATGAGCTAGTTCTATCTTTAACTTTGAAATCTCTTTTGAAATTAAAATAGATTTAGACTAATTATATAAAATCATATTAAACCAAGTCTTATTAATTACTAATTATATAAAATCATATTAAACCAAGTAAATTAATAAAAAATTAAATATTTTATATACTCCACATTGTATTAATGTTATATTGCACACAATTACTATGTTAAATAATACAAATTTGGTTATATTTAATTATTGAAGTGTAAATTTATATATTAAATAATAAAAACACGATTATATTTAACTTATAAAATGAAAATTGATATGTTAAATAATATAAATGTGATTATATTTAACCTATAAAGTATAGAATGGTAAATTGGTTCATGTTTTAAAGTTAAAGTCTCACGTTATTTCCTTCTCCATCGCCAACTCCACACGCGACTATGCCAGGTCAAGGGACGGTAAACCCTTTCGGCTTTATCACCTCACATTCCTAGCGTACATCTCATCACATTTCCACCTTCCACGTCGGATCCTTCGTTATGATTCCACCAATCATGTGACGGTAGTGGCCACATCAACCAATACCTCTCGACCAGATTCTCTCCCACCGAATTACTTTCTGCCACGTCATCTAAGCTGCGTGGCATGATCGATTGGTGCAATGCATATGAAAGGTGAAAGCGCCTCTCTGTCTCATGGCTGGATTCAGTATTGGTAACCTTCTTCAATCCTTTTCATCTCATAGACGCGTATGCGCGTTCACACAATTGCGATATTTAAACCCGACTTTTTGATAATCCATAGAAGGGCTCCTGCTCTGGTTTCATAAATCTCGCGGTCATCCATAGAAGGGCTCCTGCTCTGGTTTCAGAGAGTACCGTATACATCTTTCAAGAAATGGGATTTCATGAGGAGGCTGAGCAAACCTCTGAGCATTATTGCAGGTTCAACGATGACAATGATGCTATTTCAGAGGTTAGATTGGAGAAGGATGATAAAACATGTAATATTTCTGATATGGGTGATCATGTAATAGGAATTCCAACAGACAACAAGTCCTTGGGATCAGCATACACCATGGGAGATCCAGGAGAAAGATCCAGCCATTCTCAGAATAAGGAGGAGCCACCAAGAACTTGCGGAGCCCCTGTTCTTGCTGTAAATGTTGAGAGAGAAAATAAGATAGATACCCACGCCAGGAATCTTGTGGGGACTGATCATCCATCAATGGAGGCAAGCCCTTATGTTCTGGAAGGCGGTCACACCCCTCCATCAACTCCCTCTGGAAGGTGTAAATCCCCATTTGTTCCTTCCTTCAAATATGTCACCAAGATGCTCACATTCCCATCCTTTCTCTGCGGTAAATATACATGCTAGTTATATGTACTAACATTTTTTCCAGCCATTATTATTTTTTATTTAGCTTTCAATAAAGTGTTAGCTCTGCTGGTATGGATGGTGTTGAGATGATAACCTGCATTGGGTTATGGTTTGCTATGTGTACAGCTAAATTAGATATACTCGTAGAGCGCTTGAATAGATGCAGAAGAAATGCTGATAGCCTAGTTGAGCAGTTTTGGGCTCACAGTAAGTCTATAAACTCTTTTGTCTGCATAACCTTTCAATAGGAGTGAAAATGAGATTTCCTTATATGCAAAGTGGGTGAAGAAATTTCTATATAAATTGCTCTTGGAATGCATGTGTTTATGGTTTTTTTATCATTGTGCGGTTATAGTTTTTTATCATTGTGTTCAGTGAAGCTTGGGGAAAGCATGTGTGAGACAGTAAGGGGAAAGCTGCGCTTGGGCACCAAAATAGTAACCCAAGGTGGAGTTGAGAAAATGTTCAAGTCAAGCTTCAGTATTGGTCATACAGAGAAGCTCTTGAAAACATCAGCTTGTTACCTGTCAACTAGCAGTTTTCCTGTGGTAGGGTTACTCTTCATATCAACAGAAAAGGTGGCCTTTTGCAGTGACAATCGAATCTGCTTCACATCTTCTGCCTCCAGCTATTACAGGGTAAGATATATTATGACATTAATGATAGACTAATGTTTGTGAAGTTGATTGTTTTTCTAATTATTGCTCTTATGATTTAGGGTGTTTGATTTGGTATTGGGTTTGATATTATAGGTGGTTATACCTCTTGGAAGAGTAAGAACAGTGAACCTATACGAGAACATTAAGAAGGTTACCGAGAAGTATATTCAAATACAGACGGTTGATGATCACGAGTTCTGGTTCATGGCTTTCTTCAATTATCAAAAGGCCTTCAAGTATCTTCAACGAACAGTATTATCTCATTAGTTCTCGGACTTTGGGAAATTTGAGAGTCTCTTCAAACATGTAAGTTGTTTTCCAGAGTTTGAAAATTTAAGGATGGAAAATTATATTGAAGTTTAAAAAATTGGCGAATTTCACTAGTCCCTAATATGCAAACTATAAAATGTTTACTGATGTATTTGTAAAAAATTTCAGATTTATAATGATTGTATATATACTCTCTATATAATGTTAGCCATTTTAAAGTAAAATAATTTTATATTGTAAAATTTAGGCGAATCAGTTTTATAAAAAATGGAAATAGGTGAATAATTTTTTTTTAAATCATGGAAAATTAGCCCACCCCTAAAATTTTCCATGTTGTGGAGTAACCATCACATTTGTTTATATATAGTTTATCGAAACTATACAATAAGTAAAATAGATTAAAAAAAATGTAACAACATCATTTCTAAGGAATGAATGATTGAAATTAGTTTACAAGTGAGGTAATGGTGATTGTGGAATCCACATCCTTGATCTAGGTAAACAATTTATCTTTGTTGAATCAATTATGTTTCATAGTAACTAAGAATAAAGTGATATTTAATGAATAAGATGAAAAGTCACAAATAATCAATGGCTTAGTGCATAGTGCTAACCCCCACGCAGTAGTACCAAACTTATTAGGTTAAACTAAACCAAAAAGTTTATCATACCCTAGTAATAGCTGGTATGGAAGGTATTTTCATACCAATAGCAGATGAACCAAGGTGCTGTATTACCATACTTATTGGGTTACGCTCAACCAAAAAACTCATCATACCTAATAGAAAGACATAAACACATCATACCTAATAGAAAGACATTGCCATACTACTGACAGATAATAGGAAGGTATTTTCATACTAGTAGCACATACAGTTGTAAGCCCTCTTAAGTTTATACAAACCCCAAGTTGATAATTAAAGTTTTTTTTTGTAATCTTGGTAGGACCCTCTCATTTTTGAGTTTTCACATGTCTGTTATTCACCCCATTTCCGAGGAGGGTAGCAAAAGAATCGAACCCAAGATCTCTAGTTCAGTGAAACTTCATTTCCACGACCATTACCACTTGAGCTACCCCATGCGGACAAGATGATAATTAAAATTAAGACCCCTATGAATTGCAACATTGTTACTGCAATACTAAGGATCATCATCACAAAAAATATTCCAAACATTTTTATACATTTTTATACCATTTAGTTAAGAAAGCACAAACAATTACAATTATTTGTTTATAGCCATTTGTTTGTGATTCTTTTAATGCTTCTTCAATTTATTATTTTTTTTCCCAAACTCCAAACTATTGTGACCAGATGGGTAACGAAGGCACATTCATAAGGTTTAAATCCCTCTAAATTGAGGTAAAGAGTATTCCATTTTCTATATTGAATATGAGGAGAATAAGAAAGGGATTGTCAAATATAAAATATGAAAAAGATGTAAAGGTATGATAAGCTAGTTGTCAAATAACAAATGATAGGTGGTATTTTGATTAATTAGTGATTAGAATGTAGAAAAATTCTCAACTTTGGGTGAAGTAGGATAGATGGTATGTTATCACAATAGTATAATTGCTAGAGGAGTGGATGTAAACAAATATTTTTATCTTTTAGAGCAACTGGGACACTAACACATGTAAGGTGACAATCCTCTACAATCACTTTTTTAGCTTTTGGAATTTAGTTAAAGAAGTGGGAGGTTGAAACTTAGCATTTGAAGCTAGGATAAAGGAAAACATTTAGGAGGAATAAAAATTTAGATATTTTGCAACTAGAGGCTAAGTTTCTCTGCTAAATATTGATAGTGTACAATGGGATTCACTCCAATTATACATCAATTCTATTTCTCTTAATTTATGTATATTTCTTAAGTCTATCAAGAAATTTTATTTTTTCTTTTGAGTATGTATGAACTAATCGATAACTTTGTTTAGTTATGGATATAATTTTGAAGAATTACTTCAAATGTTGTTTCTATGATTATATTTGAAAATGATACCAAATAATGAGTCAATTAAATGCATGTTATTCTTCAATATCTCATAAAAATTCATTATAAATATTATGAGGGATGTGTTTATCTCTTAGTTCATGGGAAATGGGTATGGTATAATTACTCACATGTTTAGTGTGAAAGAGTTAATTTTGTACTCTAAAATTAAGAGTTATCCAAAATTTATATATACTTTTAAATTATGGGATTCATTTGAAGGTATCCAATATGCGTTCATTTGAATATTACTCAATATGTTTTCTATCTTGTTAAAAAATGATAAGGATTACGATATTCATTAGGATACATTTGACATCCCGGTATCCCTTAAAGAGCATTAGCATATACCAACTTGTGACACACCCAACACATATAACTATAACTTACCCTTGCTCAAGGCACTCAAAAACACCATTCCTTAGCAAAACTCAACCTTTGATACAATCTTGTTTATGCAATAAAATTTAGGCAACCATGAATTCCATACTAGAACTCATGCAAATGTCAATAAACACACGTACATGTAAATTAATTTCATATAAGCATATTCAACAACAAAGACAATAATAACCATTAATTTACACAATGGAAATATAAATACACAAGAAAAAAACACACTTATCTTTGAATGAAAGATTCACCAAATAAGTATACATCAAACATTCCACCCAACCATAGGCTCCATTGCACTTTTAATCTTAAAATAGGCCACTCTCAAGCTAAGGCTACGATACTACAAGGATGGTTTCCTACCAAGGATACTTAACCAATCCCAAAAACAATCACATAAATCACAATTTTGTTTAGTTATATTGCATATGAGATGGTAGTTCAAGCCATTCTTCATGTGATGGAAATAATAGTATGGCCATTAATACAATGAGATATAAGGAGATCATTTCATTGCTTAGTTGTGATATAGCGACATAGATTTAGCTATTGTATATTTAATGAGTCATCATTCAACCTAAATGTACATTGTTTCAAGGCATCTAGATGGAAGAAGAGTGCAATATGGTGCTATCTTATTCATCATGCACAAAAGACACAAGGGAGGAATCAATGGATGCAAAGAGGATTTCTACAACATAGTTTGAATGGAAATCAAAGGGTTGTAGTGAAAAAAGTTCTAGCTTAGGTTCATCGTCCAAAATGTTGAGAGGGAAAGGACAAATTGGCATGAGATGATGTGGTTATTGCATTTCTTGGAGAGAATGGATGTCCAATTGCAAAGGACATGGAGCCAACTTATGCCAAATTCATTGAATATTTATGATTATAAAGCCTAATAACCCAAACTAGTTATAAGATTGTGCTTCTCAAGTTGAATTAACATATATATAAAAAAGAGTTCGACATTGAAGTACATGCATATCAAGTTCATGGTCTTTACTCTAAAGCTCATGATATTTTGGCAAGGAAGAATTACAAACATGCAACAAAGTATCACATTTCTTTGTCAAACAATAATGCAATGGCCTATTAATCCATTTATATTCTAATAAATAAAATGTATATATATTTTGTTTCCTCCCTTCTCTTTTTATCATAATGAAGTCTTATATATGTGCATTAATAGATCTATTATTAACTTTTATTGGGATTATAGTGTGTGAGTTATATCTAAGAAAGTATATTATTAAAGTTACTTAACACTTATTTTTTCTCCCTATTTCTCACTAGTTGTGCCCTTCACTCTAATATGTCTATCTTTCTTGAATTATATTATGAAGCAAGAGCTCACACTACCAACTTATTCAAAATGTTTCTATAAAGTAATTTAAACAAGGATGCTTTGCATTCGGCATACCTGCCCAATAAATAATGTTCACTGTATATAAAAAAATGCGAGTAACTGGAGGCTACAAATCCCTGATTGCAAGGTGGTGCATGCAAAGCCCAAAATGTGGCGATAAATGCAATGTGGTGGAAATGAAAGGTGGCGCAAGAATACGTGGTAGTGGTGATAAATGCGAGGGGTGCATGAAAACTGAATGTGGTTATAAAATTCAAGAAATTCAAACCGCTTATATAACTAGGAAGGAATATGCGATTAGAATATGTTGGAATAAAATGGAAAAATTATAAAACTGAGAAATTTTGAAGGCATATAAACTTTGTATATAAGTGCGAAGGAATATGCATTTAGAATATGTTGCGGAAAAAATATAAAACCGGGAAATTTTGAAGGCATATAAAACTTTGGATATGAGTGCGAACTGGAAAAAATATAAAATTTGGAAATGTTGAAGGCATATAAGACTTTGGATATAAGTGTGAGATGTGGAAAAATATGTCTCGTATGGAGCGAAGTCTACAATAAGAGCTCAAAACCTTTCGCCCAATCAAAACTTGTGAAAATAAAAAGTAAGTAATTTTAAATTTTAAATTTTATTGAAACATTGGTTAAACTGTACCATATGAAAATAGTCAAAGCAACTAATATATGGTCAAACATCTATCGATCACTATATACCATGCCTATGGGCAAGTATAATAATAGAAAGTTAATAACTAACCATAAACTATGTTGTATAACTTTTATTTTCTTTCCTATTCTATTTGGTGTAATATGGGTTTAGCCCAAATCACTGTAAACCCTTGTTGAGAAGTCTCATTTCAAAAACACATAACAAGATTGTGTAAATTGTAATAATCTCATCCTAAATAATATTTTGTATCGAAAGGGATCGCCGATTTGTCAACAATATATTAACACTTTCTTTATATAAAATAATAAAGACGCATCTTTTCATAAAAATATAGGGGCCCAAACAAAGAATTTAAATTGTTACGAATCTCATCACTGGTCATCCTTCCCACAAAAACAAATTTTAAAACTTAATATTTTAATACTCAACAAATTAGAGATGGAGCACGCGACAGACCCACGAGACCATTTTTGTCCGCGAAATTTATATTTTTTTATGTCACCTCACGTCAAGATCGTGACAATGAGGACCGAATTTTGGGGAATGGTATTTAGTTAAGGTGGTGGCGTGGGCGGAAGAAAATTGGAAAACGAAATGATTAGGTGTATATAAAAATTCTAAATTAAAATTTATAGATATTAGAGATAAAAATATAAAACAAAATTTAATATATATTTTTAAATATATAAAAGAATTTTAATTATTTAAAAATTGTAGTATTTGAAAATATTAATAAATATGTGTTTTTCCACCATGTTCATAAATTATTTGATGTAAAATTATAATTTTTGTTTTATAAACCTAATAAAATATATTGTAAATCAATGCTTCTATTGAACTTAGTGTTTTTAAATATAACAAAATTTTAATTACAATTATATAGAGGAAAAATGGTTAATAGTTTAAAGGAAAATCTTAAAATGAGTTTTTTTAGATGATGGAATTTAAATATATTAATAATAAATTTGATTTATTAAATTTTAATGGAAAGAAGTAAGGGATTATTTTATTTGTTTTTAAGTGATAGAGAAATGTTTTAAAATATAATGAGATGTGTTAAAATTTATGAAAAATAATATTGTAATAAATATTCTTCAAGTGTTTCAAATTTATTTTAATTTGGTTAAGTAAAAATTAAAGAAGTTGATGTTATAACCAATATTTCAAAATTGTGATTTAATATTTACATTTTAAAAAAAAATATTTTTCATTTTCAACTTTTTTATTATTATACAAATAATTTTTTAGATAATTTTTTTAGATCTACAATGTTTTAGGAATTGTACAATTTATTTCATCCTAGAGTTCATAAGAGCATGTTCTTATTTTAAAGATGTTGTTTTTCTTCTTTAAATTAATCCAAATAAATGCATACATATGATTTTCTAGATCATCTTCTTACAATTTTGTTTTTAATCTTCCACATTTTCCTTTATTTTGAAATAATTTAATGAATATTTAACATTTTTATGTCACCCTACCTTTAGCCACAAGTGATTTTGACTAAACTTTGGAACAATTTTAAAAAGAATCCTATCTTCCACATTGTTTATCTTTTATGTTTATGTTTATCTTCTATGTTTATTTAATTGAAATAGATATAATTTAATTTAGAATATCTTGAAAATAAATATTATAATTCAAAATAACACTTAAATTTTTGTTTATAAAATGAAGTGTGTCTCCTTAGTTTAACTTAGCATGATGTGTAAGAATATTGATGAGAATAATAAATAATCATATATATTATATATATTAATATTAAATTTTTCTCCATGCTTATCCTATTATGTTGATGAGAATTTTTATATTGGAAATGAGGTGCGGGTATAGTTTATTTAAATAATAATGTTAATCTATAATTTCAAAATTTAAAATGCTTAAAATATTTTGGTCATTTCATGGAAGGTTATTAAAAGATTGTAATCATAAGAAAATTGTAATTAGTGAAAAAATTGATTCCATTTAATAAAATAACATAAATATTTTGTAACACTTATGCCACATATAACATTATAGAGGTTGGTGCCTTCATTACATATATATTAAATGCCAACATTCACAAAGCAGTGAATTTTAGCAATGAATTTTTGCATAGTTGCTAGTGATATCACTGGACAAAGCAATATGGGTTAAATGATAAAATCTATTTCAATTAACCCATGAAACATTACATATATAATGTGAGGAGCGTCTTCCTTCTCTCCCCATTATCCACTCAATAGGGCAATGGATTTTCTCATAGTTGCTAGCGATATCACTCAACAAAGCAATGAATTTTAGCATAGTATGGGTTAAATGACAAAATCCATTTCAATTAACCCACGAAACATTACATCTATAATGTGAGGAACATCTTCCTTCTCTCCCCATTATCCACTCAATAGAGCAACGAATTTTCTCATAGTTGCTAGCGATATCACTCAAAAAAGCAATGAGTTTTAGCATAGTTGCAACAAAGGGTTGGTTTAAGAGGAATATGAAGTTTTTTAAGAATGTAAGAATATGAAATAAAAGGTTAGTACCTAAAGACCTAGATTTGAATAGTTTATGGATAGTTTCTATTGTTTAATGATTTTTGTTGTTGTTGTTGTTGTGTATATGAAGTTTCTATTACTAAGTCGAGAGGCTCATTCTATAGCCTAGTGTGAAGGCTATGTGTAAATATGTCCGTCCTTCTTATAATAAAAATAAAATATTCTCTAAATAGAAAAGCAATGCTACCTATAATAAAAAAGAAAAAAATGTTATGCATATTTAATGAGTTGTCCACATGACTTAATATAATTTCATGTAAAGTAATTCTAAGTTGAAAAAAAAAATGTGAGTAAGATTTTTAACATTTGATATCAATTGCATATATATTTATATAGAGAAAACATTGTTAAGAGAAAATATTTTAATGTTGTATAGAATAATATCCAATGTGGGTATGAATAAAATATTTTAATATGAATTAATATTAACATATACTTAAAAATATATTAATAACAAAAAACCAATTTGATGTGCCCTCATAAAATGGCTCATTGCACATGCTATGTAATCTATATAACATTAAAAAATACAATTTAAACAATATAAGATTACACATTTTTTTTGCACTTTAAAATAAGTTTACACCTAAAGAAATTTGATCCCTCTTGGCTCATGCTAGATCTGTGGTTAAGATGAATCTATGCTGGTTAGTGTTATTGAGTAGAGAGACTCATTCTACAACCATTCTACAGTGAGTTTGAAGGTGATGTGTGAGAGACTCAATCTATAGCCATTCTACAGGGATTGTGAAGACGATGTGTAAGTATGTACGTCCTACTTATAATAAAAATAAAATATTCCCTAAAAATCATGTTTAATTAGTTGTCCATATGACCTAATATAATTTCATGTAAAATAAAATATTCCCTAAAAATCATGTTTAATTAGTTGTCCATATAACCTAATTTAATTTCACGTAAAATAATTAGAAGTTAAAAAAAAAGGTACACGTGATATCTATATAAAAAAAATGTTAAAATAAAATAGTTTAGTGTTGTATAGAATAAAATATCCAATGCCAGTTCTGAATAAAATAGTTTAGTATGAATTAATATTGACATACACCTCAAAATATATTAATAACAAAAAAACTAGTTTAATGTGTGCTTATAAAATGGCTCAATGCACATGTTATGTAATCTCTATAACATTAAAAATATAATTTAAAAATTACATTGTTTTTTCTACTCTAAAATAAGTTTACACCTAAGGAAATTTGATCTTTCTCGACTCATGTTTGATTGTGGTTAGAATGAATGTATGTTGGTTAGTATTATTTTAATAGATTGTATATTCATAGAATTTACAGTTCACAACTGTAACAAGCCATTCAGATTTTAATAAAATTGTACATAATTTTAATTTCCTTAATGTAATATTGAGAGCAATGAATTTTCTCATAGTTACTAGTGATATCACTCGACAAAGCAATGGATTTTAACATAATTGTAGCAATGAGTTGGTTATGGGTTGGTTTAACAAGACAAAGTTTGTTAAAAATGTACAAATATGAAATAGAATATTAATACTTGAAAGACCTAGATTTGAATAGTTTATGAATTGTTTCATTGTTTTAATTATTGTTATATTTTTGTTGTTGTGTATATGGAGTTTCCATTATTAATATTATTTTAATAGATTGTATGTCTATACTATTTGGAGTTGACAACTTTAACTAACCATACAATTAT
>APFE030940685.1:0-25874 GCA_000404065.3 Pinus taeda
AGATGCAGCTTCAAATGAATTCATATCACAGGAAAGCAAGAGAATGAATGAATACCAATACCAACCTTATCAATGAGTGATTGATAATATGGCTTCACTTCCTGCACATCGATTCTGACCTTACTCTTGCTATATAAGTCATATTTACTGTTCACATGAAATAAATAGTTATCAGAAATACACTTCAAGATTATAACAGTTATGATAAGTAAATAATGAAAATGACCCAATGCTCAGTTTCTTCTTACTTGAATATTTTAACCCACTCAAGCATTTCCTTATCTTCATCATTCAACAAGTGCATGTACGCACCTTCACGATGCAGAGCTGCAACAAATACACCATCCATCAGATGTGTTATTAGTCCAGTCAAATCAGCATTTTCAGGATTACAGAGAAAATGAGATATTGTTTTGCTTACGGTAGAAAGAGTGAAATCTTATGATGAAGAGAGCTGCCGGAGGTAATGTTGTGTTATTCATTTTAGCCACCTGTTCCATCCATCGATGAATAAAACAATCAACCATTCTATGTAGACGTGAAATGAAATGATATGTTGGCTTATTTTCTGAAAGTATATTACCAGGTACATGTACTCATCGTGACCCCATGACATAAGAACGTTGTCCAGTCCACATTTTTCAGAGTACACCCCGTATTTTGTGTTGTATTTCGGGTTGTGAAAGTCTGGATTGTCCTTGAAAAACTACACACAACGATATGAAAAAGATTTTAATTATTGATATATTACATGAACTCTGCAATGGACCAAGAACAATGTTTCAGAAAAATACCAAGTTGCAAAATGAAGAGAGAAGGTTGATATACATTACCTCGTGGTGAACAATGGTTTCACTGAAAGCGCATCCCAAAGGAAAAGTGTCACCTGTATAAGTTCAGATATGCAAGTTTTTTTTTGTATTAGACATCATTAACAGCCAACCCAGTCCATTGCCAGAAGAATCCAGTATCCGCCAATTATAACTAAAATATCATCCAGGAGTCCTTAGGAAGCTAAATGCATGAGAGATGTAAATGATGGGTACATTCCATTTCATTTTACAGTGGGTAATGTTGAATGAGCTCTCACCTACAACTGCCCATTGAGGTTCCCTTCCAAAGTCAGGATGCAGTAGTACCTTGCCCAGATCTGCATGCATTTTTCTCAATTACAATTTCATCTATAACCCAATCACAACTGAACTAGAAGTATAATCTCTATGACATATACTGAAATAGATTGTTGTTCAACAAGTCATGCTATTTCTGGCAGAGAATCTCTGTTGGTTTGCTGCACAAGTTAGTATGAATGCAAAGAGTTAGATGGGGTGTAACTCATACCATGGATGAGGCCAGTCAAATGAAGCCACTCTTCATTGGGGTAATCTTTACGAATAGCCTCTGCTGTTTGTAGCAGGTGTTCTATCTGAGGTTCATCGAGGTCAGGGTCACTCTCATCTACGAACTCGTTTAAGAGTTCACAACATTCCCAGATGCTCATAACAGTTTTGTCAAGCTTACCATAATGTTCGCGCTTACTTAATGCCTGCAACCACACAAAAAAGAAAACATCATTGTGGATAACCAAAATCATGTGTACACCAATGTGGTCGCACAGTTTTGATGCAGTCCAGATATTGTGCCTCAAGCTGTCATATGAAGCAGAGAATTTTCTAGTTCTTTGTCTCTCAGATTGATTTCAGTATATAATTATAGTTATACCCTGCAGAATTACGGAGGAGTTTTGTAGTTTAGTAATAATAATTTAATTTTAAGATTATTATTAAGTGAGATATAAGAATTACGGAGTTTTGTAATGTAGTAATAATAATTTAATTTTAAGATTATTATTAAGTCAGATATCAAATTAGCCCATGCAACTCTTTTTTAATAAAACAAAAAATTAACATCCATCTAACAAGTTGACAATTAGAAGTCCAAAAAAACATTCATAGTAAAAAAAATGAAAGTCATAAAAATCTTTATATCGATCGTGGACTCCCATAATATTTCGGAATCATCCATACATCTCTTTGGGATCCCAAAATATTTAGAAAATCCGCAATAGACTAAGCTGCTCAGGGATGAAAGTGGGCATATTTTTTTCATGGGCATATTTTCAACCAGCGAAGTCTATAGCAACATGGTTTTTATCTGCATTACGAGAATACTTATAATCAAGGGAGACAAAAAGTTACGAGAACACTTATAATTAAGGGAGACATTAGAAATGAGAGTGCACAACTTACGTAATCATATGTCTGGTTGATGTGATTAAGTCTGTAAAACTCTTGCACACCAGCCTGCCTCTCGCTTTCGTTTTCATAGTTTCTGTTAGGGCTCAGCCATCAGTTTGTCATTCGACGATCTAGCTGGTAAAATGCTCAGATGTGTAAAACCCAGAGAAGAAAATTAGCAAGAGTGTGTAAGGTTTCAAAACCTGAAATCATGGCCGAAGGCATTGCTGCCTGGTGTGACAAAACCACCATCCAATTGAAGAACGTGGGATTGTGAATGGTCGACTTCGTCCTGGCCTGTTTGAGTTTTGTTGATCTCATTTCCTTGCAGGAGGGGATCTGCAAAAGTGTTTATTTAAAATAGAAAAGAAAAGCATCTTATCAGATTGGTATTCGTGAAATTAATAATTGTGTTTCAGTAAACATATTGATTATGGTAATGATATCAACCTTCACTAAGATTCAACTTTGTTTTATCCAATTTTAAGTATCTAGTTTGATTTATTCGTATTTAGTTTTAAGAAAGTAAAAAATTAATTGGAGCTTTTCACTAATATCAAACAAAGTAATAAATTAATTGAAATTCTTCCCTAATTGTATTACAAAACTAATTGAAATAAAAGAATAAAAATTCATTGCATTTCAATAGAAGGTGATGACCTTGAACTGTGATTGTCATCTTCAATTGAATTAAGTCTGCAGGGTGCTCTGGTTTGCTTAAAATCTGATTGAATCACTGAAAGGACCTGCAAGGAAATCAATATATCTGTTTGGTCTGAACATATCGTTGACTATTGAATATCTCACTTTGAGAACACAGACAATATTTATAAAAGTGATTTCCTTCATCACTGTTAAATAACACAAATAAAAACTGCAACCAATATAAAGACAAGCAAATGGAGACAGATTTTCAACCATACCACAACTCTGGTTCGAGCAACAGAGGACTAAGAGAGTACAAAAATTGGAAGGAGGCCAAGGGTATAATTTTGGGATGTTGTATATATAGTGCAGAGGGCTTGTTAGATAGCCAATGCAATGCAATGCCACCTCAGGAGAATGAGTATATATAGTGGAGAGGGCCAATGCAATGCAATGCCACCTCAGGACAATCAGGGGAATGAGTCAGCAAGCATATCCGATTCCAGTGATAAATGACATGTCACGTTTGGAACAGACTGGGAAACATGGGAAATATGGGTCTCCGCTGGGAAACGTGGGAAATATGGGAATGATAAAGTTAACTAATTTAACTTATTTCGAGAGGAGTTCATTTTCTCCCACTTTAAATAATAAATTAAGATAAAATTCAATCTCATACAACAAAAATTAAACTTATCAACCACTAATTATAGACAAATTTAATATTGGTTAGATTTTCAGGCTCCAGCGGTGGCTCAGGGAGGGCATGAAGAAACAGGCAAGCTGAGATAATGATGATGAGGATAAGCACAAAGGTTGGTCAGATTCGGAGAGGTAGCAATTCCAACCATTTGACAGTCAATATTATACATATCATATGGATAACGTTGACATGTTAGGAAAGGAAAATAGTTTTTAATTTTTAAATAATTAATTGGAATTATTTTTTTCCTTTAATTTTTCGGTCGTTTTAATAAAAATTAGAAAGGTTTAATTTAATAGTATTTATCCGGCCTTGATAATCGACCAGCCTGAGAAAAAAAATCGCTCATTTATTATTTGCATTAAGGAATTGTCCAGACTGCCAACAAAGCTTATAAACTTTCATTACCAATAGGTTTCAAATATTAGATTTTAAATGAGATTTTAGTGCTCAACGTTGGAAATATGAGATTTTAGTGCTCACCGTTGTCAGTCATCGACTTTTTAAGCATTATTATAATTACCAAATTCTTTATTATCATTACCAAAATTTGTTTATCATTACAGAACTTTTGTAGGGTTAAAATGTTGTTAAATTTTTATCACATTTATATTTATTATAATGATTTGGTTAATCATGATCGCCATGCAGTTTGAGTGGGTCTGATAGTTCAGAGTATGTGTTTTTTTCTAAAATATCACAAGTTCAAAATTGGAGGGGTAGAGTATGCATACTTTTGTATAGGTGAGTCCCTTGTCCCACAAACAAGAGGTCTCATACTCCAATTTGGTGTCTATTTTTATTATTTGTCTTTGAATTTTAATAGTTTATTTATATTTTCTTATTATAATTTTATTTGAAGTTTTTTAAATAAATATTAAATATATAGGTTATTTTATATTGAATTCATTTTTATTAAATAAATCTTATGTAATAAATATAGTGTAAACATAATAATGATTAAAATGTTTATTTCAATGTTCTAAATACTAAATGTGTTTCCATTAGATAGTACCTACAATGTGCTTATGGGGAGAATGTCCCACCAAATGGTCAAGGGATATAACCTAATAGAGAAGCCCAATTAAGCTCTCCCTTATCTAAGATACTTGAATCCTTTGAATTATATGGCCCAACAATCAATATTGAGGGATTAAATTAATGTTAAGGATGGATAAAGAATGTAATGGAAACCATTCAAAACATTATCCTACAAACTATGACGTAAAGAACTATAATTTAGCAAATAAGATTAGTCCATATCTACTAAAGAACAATTCAAACACTAATCTATAAAGCAATAAAGCAAAAGAAAACAACAATTCAACAAATAGGATTAGCCAAAATCTACTAAATGAAATATTAGAAATCTATAATAATTATAGAAAGGAAAAGATTAATTAACGTTGAAAGAAATAAAGAAAAATGAAACTATATTGAGCTAATAAAGGAGTATGTTTATGTACAAAATAGTCCATTGACACACAAATTCATATCATATGGGTCTATTAGGTTCATAGTTCAAAGTATCCCTTATATGGAAATCATTAATCAATGTTATTAATTAACTTGAAATTGAAAAAAACAAATCTAGCATATTATGCTCTACAAATGGAATCCATACCCCACCCCCCTCCTTGGTAAGAATAATCCAAGAAGTATACAAGTCTCCTACGAAAAGGAACTGAGCTAATCTAGCTCGAAATAAGAAAAAACATAGTCAATCTAATTTTCAAAAAGAAAATCACTACTCACAAAGTAGTTCAAGAAACAAATGAAATCCTTCGACAAAATCTTGGCTTGGAAAATGGATTTTTGACATGAAGAATGGAGCAAAAATATGTTGTACAAAATCTTTATCCCTCTTGCATATATAATTTCCAAACCCATAATCCCTAGGGCAATACTCATATGTATAGTGTGACAACATTCTCTCTTCCATCTATGAGAAGAAGGGGGGATTAGTGAAGAGCCTTAATTTGGTTCTAGTTTTGAAATGTAACTATTAGTAAGAAACACAATTAACTAAAGGAGATACAGTGGTTATGGTGCATGTGTTGGCCACACGAAATTTCAATCTCCCTTGGATTAAGTTAATTTCATTGACATAAAAAGGGAAGAGTTGAGGGAGTAGAGGGTTGGGTGACTAAACACTAGCCACTTGGCCCTCTAGTTCATGCCTCTTTGCTTTTGTGTTTCCAGGGTATGAATCCTTTGCTGGTGATGCTGATATCTTTTTGTTCGGGCTCTCTTTGCAATAGGTTTGGATGCTTTGTTATGGCCTTCTGTGTGTGTTGTTTTGGCCTTTGGTGCTTTTGTCGGTGTCTTTGATGCCATCGCTCTACTCTGGGCCAGGTTTTTGCTTATGGTCTCATTTGGGTGTGTCATTGTTGTGCCTCCAATCGTCATCATTTTTGTGTTTTTCAGGGGATGTTTGTACTATTTCTTGCTTAGTTGTCACTATGGGTTTTTCTTGGGCTTTGATGCCTATTTTATTTTGTTTGAGGCTTGGTTTTGGGGGTTTTCTCATGGGTTATCAGGGTGGCCTATGCCCAGTTATAGTTATCCTCAGATTTCATGTAATGTTTGCTAGGGTTTTTTGACTTCATTTCTTAGCCATTTTTTGTGGCATAGGTATCTTTCCCCATTCTTGCTTTTTTTCTTAGCCATGAGGTGTTCGAACACATGCAACATATGAAATATGTAACTTTGTTCTTCTTTTGGATGAACAAAATTTTGGGTTTCTTTTCTCCTAGAAAAAAAACGAAGAAGTTAATTTCATTGACATGGTGAGGACGCATATTACTTATTACTAATTTCACATCTTCCCATTTCATATGCAATCAATTATAGTCTCCAGTTGGTGGCCTCTTAGAATAAATCTCATTGTGTTATTACTCTTCCTACAACTTTTGGTTGTTCTTTACTGCATATCCACGATTTGATGGTCTCCTTTGACTCCTATATCTCATTCTTGTCTTGAGTGTTTCCTTCTTGTTTAGGCTTCATTTTCATTTTTCTTTTGTTCTATTGTGTAGTGGGACTCTTGAGAGTTTTTGTTTTTAAACACTTGTTGAAAAACAAACATTATAATTTGAGTTTTGAATGGCATTCTACAATTGGAAGAGGAGCTAAGATCAATAATTAGGAAATGTTTCGTTCTTTATCTCGAAGTGTATGATAATGAAGTACATATTTGTATCTTATGCCAACAACAATATGCTTTTGGTGATTACTGGTCATCAAACATTGGTGGTATAGTTTCAAATTTTCAAGTGATAAAACTATGGGAACCAATTGATGCGTGAATCTAAAAATAGGATCAATGATGGCACATCACTAGCTCAAATTGATATGTATAAGACATTGGATACTAGTAAAGACACTATGATGAATGGCATCCAAGAGAAAGTTCAAAAACTAAACCAATCCACCACATGAAGATATGTCACTTAAATTGATGCTTTCTCAAAATCCCCAGAGACTTGGAAAACATGATTTTCCCTCCCTTTATGGTTGTATGAGTAGATTTGTTCATTGTAAGTACAATATTTGATGGAGTGATTCATGGCAGGGTCCATGACTATTTCCTGAATACAAGCACACTAAACCCAATCATTCAACTCTCTAACTAAAAAACGGGTTCAGGATCTTAAAGCTAAGGCATGGGGTCCCTCATAACCATCATTTGTGGATATGAGGGTGTAGCTTCTAACCTAAGGTGAGGTAATACTCTCCCACATCTTTGTTCATAATATAAAAGAGCATCATTCATATTCTACTTCTTCCCATTTCTTCTTATCTTTCCAAAGCACCATGGCCATGATTTCAAATTGTTCCTAGCCTACCCAATAGATGCTCTAAGCTTGGTCTAGGCTATATATGGTGGCTTGACAACTCTGGAAAAACTTTGTGGATTTACTGAAGGTGACCATACTAATGAGTAAACTTTTAGCTATTTTGGGACTCTCGGAGGACAAAGAATGAAATATTGTGGAGGATAATTTATTGGATAGAGATATTGATTTATGAGTATGTCATTGTTTGAAACTCCTAGTCCTCATATATTTCAATGTATGTTCTTAACCTAGGGGTTCCTATGCCATAATCTCTTAACTTATTTGAATCTTAGCCCCAGCCTAGCAAAAGTATTTAATTTTGTGATTCTCCACCTAAATAAATGTTCTCGCTATGGTTATCTCATCACTTTAAGTGTTTCGTGATTTTTTAATGCTTTAAAGAAATGACTCAATCATGGGAGATAGTTTGAATGAATGCAAACCAGGTGATGTCTTGTCATAGGTGCATTTTTTAGTCTCAAGCTTACCTAATTTATGTGAGCCGCATAATGCTAGTTTGTATGGAAAGGAATGTAAGAGAATTTGAGCCTAGGATACATGATCTAGGCAGACCACATGATATATGAGATACAGAGGGAGGTATCACAACATTGATAAGTTAAATGGCATGAGAGATGAGGTTACACTACAACATTATAGGGACAAGTCTTATAGGATCAAGACATCAGCTAGTGAGGGAAAAATAGAAGCCAACATTATGGATAAAGATGTTCCAATCACAGGGGGAAGCATTTACCATACATGTGAATAACTAGTGGGAAATTGAGGATTGTAGTGTTGGGACAACATAGCGAGAGAGATGACATTTAGTTGAACAACAAAAGTTTAAAAATGAAAAATTTAGTGACCCTACACATGGATGGCTAACAAGATAATGGGGAGGAAAATATTTTTTTCACCAATGGGAGATGAAGCATGGAGGGTTGATGTTGGAGTGAATGAAAACTTACCATCTGTCGAGGAGTTATTTTAGCATAAAAATGAGTTCAAGGTTAGGATGTTAGGATGGAAACATATTTGTTCTATTGATAAACGTTGATAATTTGATTAATTCCATCTATATATGTAGATGGTTAGTGAGGAGTAGAGATAATAAGTGTCATGAAATAATCATTCATACTAGTGATGGACTGGTGAATAATTGATCCAAAATGGATCATTATATTTTTTTGCATCTATCTCGATGCTTTTACAGTAGAAAAATTAAATGAATTAGCTCACATGACCATTTTAACCTATGGGGCCTAGTTTGAAAAAATGGGGTTTAATCAAACCTTCCTGAAGTAGTTTGAGGCATCAAATAATGTTTTTTGGGAGTAAAAAATTATTAGTTAAGAACATCTCCTCTACAAAGATATCTTTCAAATAGTGCAAGCATAGCCTCAACCATAGTTTATATGCACAAGAGGATGCCATGTCAAACCCCATTATTTCATGGGAAAGGCTCTAGCCACATGATCATGATGAAGAAGAAAATAGAAGAGTCCATATTGCAACTCTAGTTAAGAGTTGAAGGAATTAAAGGTAACCACTAGTAGGCTATCAACTTGTGTTATAAATGGGCCACTGAGAGGAAAATGGCTTCTATTCTATTTGAGTGCATATTGTTTTATAAATGAACATAGCAACCAAGAGTGGACATGCAGAGAGAAAATTGGAAGGTTTTATGCATTATGTTGTCCCATAGGCTACAAGTCTCACTTCTTTGTACTTGCATCCATTTTCAATTTAAAGAAAGAGGGGAAAGAAGCCTCGTCTTCCAATTAGGATTTCTTCTTAAAGGGTTTCTGACGTTATATCTTGTGTCAATTGTGGTTGCTGAGTTTTATTTCGCTATTCTATATTTTCTACATATTTTATCTATTGCATGCATAATCATAACACAATAATTTAATAAATCCAAAAGTCTGAAGAGAAATTAACCCTCATAGTGTAGATTTAAAATTTTAAGTACAATTTCATTAGATTTGTTGTGATTAACTATCTAGTGGAATATCCATGGAGATGTACATATTATATTGGTACCAAAGCATGTATCTTTGGATATATTGTGGGGATGTCTTAGGGATCTAGATCGGCTAAGCCAAAAGTCACAAAACCCTAACAATGGTTAATGAATTTGTCAATAACCCTCAAGATCCACTAGAGGAGAGGGTTTCATGGTTGGAAGCACAAGTCATAGATATAAATCATAATGTGAGCCTCACCATTGAAACCTTGATCAATAATCTTGAGTTATTCGAAGAAGTTGGAGGTTCTAATGCAGAGGTTAGACTGAAAGGGAAATTGGCACATCAAGAAGAACTAGAAAGGGAGTCGAAGAAATAACCCAAAAAGGATCAACCTAGTTAGAGTATTTTGAACCATTCACAGTCCTTATTCAAAATGAAAGTGGATGTAAACAACAATTCATATCAAGATGATATTGATGCTTGGAAGCTAAATCACTAGTTGCAAAAATTAGAAGATTATTTTAGTATTCATCATAGAGAGAAAGAACAAAATATTTTGTTTTCTTGGTTGAGATTAAAGGACCCTGCCCTAACTTGGTGAGAAATCCATATAGATACCTTGTGGTTGGAGGGAGACCCACTAGTAGCTATTTGGGAGGATTCCAAAACTAAAGCCATAATTTCACCCTATTTAGTATGTAGATGAGCATTGGATCCAATGGCATTAATTTAGACAAAGACATGGGAATAACGTACAAGAGTATACCATAGAATTTAAAGAGATGTACATAATGTTGGGTATCTCCCAAAATAGGTTAAACATATTCCTCAAGTATTTGTGGGGGGTCTATAGAGCCGTATGTGGAAGCAGGTGATGAATTTCAAGCCCATATTGGTGGATGAGGTTTGTGTCTAGGAAAAAAACCTATAGAATATAGGCAAAAGATAGGTAATTCAAGTGGGTCCAACTAGAAAGAGAACCAAGAGGCTTCTAAGTAGGGTAAGAAGAAGTGGAAATGCGGAAAGTACAAAAGGACAATAGCCACAACACACTATTGCAAATGTCCCTACAACCATTTTAACATTGGGGGTCATATAAAGGATAAGCGTTGGAAGTTGTATCATGTGCTCATCCCAAAGAAAAAAAAGAAATATACTAATAAGAAAAATCTAAAGGCCATAGATTGAAGTAATCAATTGGAATGAAACTTGGTCAAATTTTTTGTACATCAGCGCAAAAGAGGTAAATTTAAGTATCCTTTAGCAAAACGAAGAGAAAAAAATATCATACTCTTCAATATAAAGATACAGGTTATGTAGATGAAAATTAATGCTTTGTTCAACTCAAGATCACAAGAAAATCTCATTGAACAAATCTTGTCAACAAATTGGGACTTGAATTTCATGATTATCCAAGCCCATATCCATTACGATCGGTAAATAATGATGCAAAATTAAAGGTAATTGAACATTGTAAAGTCATATTTTCTATCAATGTTAAATTTGAAAATGAAGTATAACTAGAGGTAGTTCCCATTGATGTACATGGAGCGGTGTTTAGAAGTCCCTATATATACATGCAGGATGTAATTTTCATGAAGAGATCCAAACAATACCACCTTTTCAATGATGGAAAATCCTTAAGCATCAAGGCGCGCAGTGGCAAGTCCAAAACTTCATTGGTAAGGTGCAACCAAGTTAAGAAATTGATCAATTTGAGAAACATATATGGTTTACTATATTTAAGAGAAAATTAGTTTGTGTAAGAGTCAGTGAGAGAAAATTCATCATCAAAGGGGTGTACTAAGGAACAAAAACAACAACTTGAAGATTTATTGCAGACATACAAGGATGCATTCTATGATCCTAAAGGACTACATCCTAAGAGAGAAGTGGAGCATGAGATCCAACTATTATTGGACTCGTCATTGCCAAACATTGGGTTGTACAAACATTCTGTTATAGAATCAAGTGGGGTGAAGAATCACTTGCAACAACTATAGGAAAAAGGTGTCCTTTGACAAGGTAACTCACCATGTGGGTCACTCATCATCATTGTGCCAAATTAGGACGAGACTTAGCAAATTTGTATTCGCTATAGGTATATAAACAAAATTATGCTCAACAAATAGTACCCCATGCCTGGGATAGATGATCTACTCGATTAGTGGTATAAATCCCAATCCAGATTAGATCATTATATCCTTTGTCATCCATATTGATGCTGTCAGGGTGGAAAAAGTGGGGAAATCATAGTTGACCAACTAGCTTATATATCTATAGTGATAATAAGTTGCTTGAGTGATGTGGTTACAATATTCTTAGTGAATTGCAAGTTGTCTTATACGCTTATGATCAGTGCTCTAAAAATCACTCAGAACTAACCTGTTATCTCATAAGTTGTCATTTATCTTATATGTTTATGAGTCTAGGTAGTTCACTACCATAACCATGATAGTGAGTTAACTTACTTATTAGGATTTCAAGTTATATGTTGTGTTTTATATGAATTTCTAGTAAGAGTTGAGGGCTACCTAGTTTATGAACATTATGTTGTGATGAATTCTATGAGTTTATACATACTTGTATCTTGTTGTATTATTTCGACATTTAACGATTAAAGTTGGTATGTAGCTTTCTCATGCAATTTGGCATTTGGAGCCATTTCCTTTCTTTTACTTAGAATCTATGGAAGATAAGATCTATTTGTACTTTTGAGCTCTTTCGGGCATAGTCTAGTATCTACAGTAGTTGGCTTCTTAGGATTTGGCCATTTCCTTTAGAAATTTGGTGTTTTGGGCAATTTCCATTAGTATTATGGGGTTCCTATAATTCCTCAAACTTCCCCATCCTAACATTGAGGATTATTTCTTTGATGAAGATATTTTTGTGATATTTACTAACACACCATTATTTGTAGATATTTATAACTATTTAGCTACAAGGAAGCTTCCACCACATCTCTCACCCAAATAACAATAAAAGATCATTTGGAAAAGTAGCAATTATTTGAAGATATTATAGCATATTTTGTCAAACTTATTATAAGATTCATGTTTTGGCCTAAATTTATCATTCCATTTCCCTTTTATAGACATTTTCCTTTATACAAGATATTTAAAAAATAAAACGTGTGTTCGCACGTGTGCCATTTGTTCGGCATAATATGAATGTACATGACTCTTATGAAAGAAAGATGTATTTATATGCTAGTACCCTTTATGAAGTTATCATATGCCTTCATTTTGCACCAAAAAATTTAAAATTCCATGTTATTGCATGTTTTGGGGAGGGTTTTATTGATTTTTCCTAGAGTGAATCTCTTGTAGACCATTCCCAATGACCTAAATTACTTTTTAAGAATATTTAATGATGACGTGGATGGAGGAGAGAAACAAGTACCCTTATGTCAACAATTTCTCTCTTATTGCCTCTATCTATAATCCCCTTGAGATTTTAAGATATTCCTCAGATTGGAAACCATTGTTTCCTTGTCTTCCTATTGTTCTTTAGGATTTTTAAAGGGACTCCTTTTCTTTTTCTCTCTTCATCTAGAAGAAGAAGAGTTTGCAGTGGAGATATTTAGTGTCCCAAGGTGGGGAGTCCTATAGGAGAATTATATGTAGTTCCTTCACCAGGGACCAAATGTAATCGAAACTTTATATTGTTGTCAATTATTTTAATAAGAAAATCATTCCTTTCCATTCCAATTTAGTGTTTTCATAATGCAATTATGACATCAAGATTTGTTTTGTTGATTTATTTCATTCAATGCAACTGAGTTATCATTAAATATATTATTGTTCCCTATTCATTTGCTTTGTGAATGTAGGTTATTTAGGAAAAGTTCAAAGGAATAAGATTTGGAATATAAAACTTCCTTAGACTTCAATTTTTTGGGTAAAGTCTTCTACCCTTACACAATAGTTAATAAATATTTATATTGTTCTTTTAGATTCGAATGAATGATTTTTGTTTCTACTCTATTATGTTTGTAACCCTAACCATAGGAAGAAATTCTATAAATAGAACTGGTGACTCCACTAGGGAGGAACTTATCTATGTTTCTCTCTTATGAATAGGCTAGTTTCTTAGGGCTAGTATAAACTTTATTTTCCCTATTTCTTGTTAGTAATTGCTAGATTCCTTCTTATTCATAGTTCACTTTCTTTACTTCTTTATCCCATGTTTTAAGTTTTTGTATAAGTGTCTTCCATACACTCCTTTATTGAAGAATAGTCAAGTATATATCCATTATTCTTGAAGAACAATTGAATATGCTTGTGTGTTTCTTCAACAACAATTATGTATGTATTGAAGGCAGAACAATGTGCACATACTTGAAAATAGAAGGCATTACTAAAGGGAATTTGTATCTTTTCCTAATGTTTACTGTGACACTAGTCTATATCCTAGTTTCTAGAAGCATTTTGATGAATCTTAAATTGCATTTTGATTTAATACAAGAAATTACCCTTCATTTCTAAGGTTATGATCTTTTGTGTCTAAAAAGTGTATTTTTTTTTAAAGACATATTTGTTATGTGTCTGGTGATTCTTTGTCTATGCTTTTAATTTTCTTGAAGTCCCAGATTTCTTTTTATGAAGCTTGGTTCCTCACATCTCTCACCATGGAAATGAATTTAAACTTTAGAAAAAAATTATTGTTTCACATTAGGGTTTGTGGTTCTTTTCATTATTTTACAAAAATGAAAAGAGAAAATTGTTTGTTTACTTCAATAACTTGTGTCCTTTCATCTTGTTACTAAATTCATATTTGAAAAGATAAAAGGATTTAGTGAGAATTTTCATATTTACCTTCTTGCTTGCATTCAATTTTTTATAATTCATAGTGGATAGGCATTGAGAAAATTTCAAATATTTTAGAAATTTAGGTATTTTTGTTTGACATTTTGAAAAAAAAAATCATTTAAAAAATAGTTCATAGGATTATTTTACATAAAGTTTAAAGAAAGAAGAAATCAATTTTATCATTGAAGAATGAACACTTGCATTTTTAGTCAATATTTTTATAATTGGTTTTTTTAGTCTAGTTTGTTTCACTTATATAGCTTGAGTAAACAAAAATTCATTAGACTTAAATCTAAAACATACTAGACATTTTATTTTTGTGTTTTAACACAAACAAGTTTAGGGTTTTCAGAGCATTGATTAGGTTTTCATAGTCGATTCTCCAAGACCATTCAAGTAAACATAAAATTTTATTACTGAGTGAAAAAAGTCCAACATAGTATAAGTAGTGGTAGGGAAGTTCCTCTAACACAAGACTAGAGCACTAGGTCACATTTCGGTTAGTAAAGGGAGATATCATCTCTTATCTTATCTTGATGTTTGTGGACTATTGTACATATAAAGACTTCTATTTGGAATGGTTTGCTTTAGATTTTCTCTTTTTGAAGTTGTTGACAAAGATACTCTACCCATGTGTGTGGTTATAACTAATGATTACCCCCTAGGCACTAAATATGAGCTTTAAACTTAGTTTCCTATCCTAGATTCCTCCTAGGTGAGTATAGAGGGGAATGTCTAGGGAAATTGAGGTAGATATTAATATCATAGCTAAAATTATCTTGGAGGCTTCCTCACAAAGTGATGGTACTTGCAACAATGATGGATGTGTTGATAGATTAACAAAACTAATTCTCACACCTTCATTTGTAAGACTTACACCCTAATAATCCCAAGTTTTCCTCTGAAGGGTCTCTTACTGGATCTTCTTTATTCTAATGTTAATTCCTAATCACCCTAAGAGAGAATTTTGGAGAGTATCTTGCAGGTTATTCCTTTATTGTTTTTTTAAGAACGATGTGCTTTGTACTCCTTGTTTTCCTTCGGGAGATGTTAGATTTGTGGTTGTTGAATATACTATGCAAAGTGGCTGACAAACTACTTGGTTAGTGTAGAAATTTTTGTGACATTTTTCTTAATACGCAAATCAATTTAAACCCTTAGGAATTCTTAGTTGGATAAGCCAAGAATCTAGGAATGGTATCTGGTTTATAAAGTTCTAAAAATGATATACAAATTCAAAGTAAACAAAAGATAAAAATATTTACAGAACACCACTAAGATATGTATGTCAAGAAAACAAATGGAAGAGTAAAATACATATAAGGAATTTAAAGATGTTCAATGGATTGAAACTATATAAATATTATCATAAAAGAACTTAATAAAAGTTGAGTACAAATACATTACTACCTATGTTTAAATTAAAGTTCCATAAATATTAAATATACAATGTATAACATTGTTGGCTTATTGGGGCCTAACCCAAGTTCAGAGTTAAGTTAGCCAAACAAATCTTGGTACTACTGGTCCTTTCGGCAATAGTCCACAGGGCGCGGACTGAGGTCTCACTCGAAGCAGTATGGGAGGGTGCTAGAACTAGGTTTCCACACCCTGGAGATGTCTGATGAGTTCAAGTGGTTTGTATTTTGACCCTGTTCACACGTCACGATGCACACTTTCTCGTACCTCGCAGCCTGATATACTGCCTTCACGCAGCCCTACTTAGCAGCCGAATGCTGTCATTACCCAAGTCCTTACTAGTATTTCATTGTTAGTTGATTATTTTAGCCTACTTGTGTGCTTCTAAGTTATACTTAACAACATAAACCATTCATACAGGTGTGCGCAATAAATAAACAGTATATTTGCAAATTATATCAAACATGCATCAACCCAAGAACAGATACACATAATTATGATAAAACTTCTCTTTATTAATTCCTTCTTTGGTTAGAGACTTGACTCTACCCTGTGCACTCAGCTATAGGGGACTGTGTACTCAGCTGTGGACTACTAGGCCTTTGCGCACTCAGCTACAAAGCCTTCTCCTACTCTACGACCCAAAGGCACACTTTACCCTTGTGACTCAATCCCTTAGTTTACTTGTTGTTCTTCTCTTCTTAGAGCCTCGCACTATTTATACAATCCCATTGTCTGTGAACCATACGTAGGTCTATTCAGTTGACATTACATTACAAAACTAGGGCAGACAACCCTCTGACTCTATCATACATTTCGCACTCTGCGCCCACAATTCCTGGAGTCCTTACAACAATATTGGGTTAAAACTTGGGCTTTGAGCCCCAAACATGCGTTGGGGGGGATTCCATGCCCAACAAATACACATGTCATAGAAATCAAGAAGATGAAATATAAAAAAAAAATAAGAACAGTAGATGGAAAAACCAACAGGAGATCCTTTATTGATTAATTTAAAGAATAATATTTAGATATAATAAAAACAAAATCAGCAAATTAAAGAATCTACACTTTAGATCCCTTAACGAATGCCCACATTTTCAAGGCCACATAAGTCAAATTCTAACAACTGTGAACAAAAAAAATTAAATCTTGCTACAACTGATTCAAAAAAAGTGCTTAGGCAATGATCTACAACTCAAAAAAGGAGTGAATGTATCAGTATCAACAAAAGTGCAACATATTTTAATCATCAATGATTCAAATGAAAGATACCTCTAACAACAAGAAAGATTGTTTATCATCCATCAATGCTTATATTTAAATGAAGCCCTACAAACCAAAGTTTGTAAGATACAAATATCTAAGAACAAAATCAAATACCCAAGTGAAGAATAAATTTTATTTCATACCAATTTGTGTAGCAATTGAGGGATCATGTCTTCCTTGTAAGAACCAATATTTGTACTCAAGATGAGCTCATAACAGTTAGATAAATATTTTCATTTCTTTAAATATTTAGTTTTCATAACTAATCGTAGGCGCAATGAAATCAAAGGAAAGGAAAATGAAAGTAGGCTTCTAAAAACTAGGAGTGTGTAATGAATCGAAAAGGGGGAAGGTCCCACATCCATGTCATCAAAAAATTCTACATGACCATCACCATACTAAATTAATATGCATAATAATTTCCATATAAACAATATAACTTTTCAAACTTACTATCATACAGCAGTGCTAAGTCATTTATCTTGAAGGTGCGCAACTTAATATGGCAATTGTGTGAGGCCTTTTCACAATGCTTTTGTACCTGCTAATGAAAACCAGCTAAGAACCGTTCCTCCTCAAGTTCTTCCAGTTGCATGAGCCTTTCTTCGAGAGCTTCATGGTCTTTCATACCTGTGAGTGCAGCTATTTGTAGACTAGGTACAATATACTCCATTGGCATGATAGCTTCCACGCCATAAACTAACCAAAAAGGTGTTTGTCCCATCAGTGTCTTGCACGTGGTTATATAAGCGCATAGTACTACAGGTATGAGTAGGTCCCAATCGTTTCGTTGTGCATTGCACACTTTGGTTAGTGTAGTCTCCAGTATTTTGTTGAATTCTTCTACTGTCCCATTGGCTTATGGGTGCTATGGTGTGCTTTTGTGATGATACACCTGGAACTCTTCTGTGAGCATGCTGATGGTTTCATTTAGGAAATGTGTACAGTGACCACTCATTATGATCTTCAGACAACCAAATCAGGTCAACATGTGTTCAAACAAAAAATTCACAGCCATAGTAGTTGTGCGTCCTTTGACCGGCTGCGCTTCCACCCAGCATGTCAGGTGCTCCGTCGTGGTGATGATGTAACACACGCTCATTTTCCTTTAGGTTTGATAGGTCCCAAAAAGTTGATTGCCCTTTTTCGAAGGGCTACAACATCATTTGTGGATGCAAAGGCATCTTGTCCCTTCGTGATGGATTATCGGTCATTTGATAGATATCATAGGCCTTACAGTGTGCTTTTGAATCCTGAAGAATCTTTTGTGTTGTTGCTCATCCTACATAGTGTCCTCCTATAGTGCCCCCATGTGCTTCTACGACGATCTGACTTCATTCAAATTTAGGTATGTACCTTCGCAATATCTCATCATTTCCCATTTTGTTTAGGTGCCCCACAATGACAAAAAAAATCTACCATGCGCACCACCAATTCCTTCTTCTGTTGAATGAAGTATTCCTTTGGCGCAGTCACTATTGTCAGAAAGTGGATTATATATTTGAAATTTTCATCCACAACACACATAGCAAAGATTTGTGCATCAGGTAATCCTTCCTCCATACTAGTAGGTTTCTCGCCTGTCTCAATACGTGACAAGTGATCCAGTCTTGCGTTCAATTGCTTAGGCTTTACCATGACCTCAAAGTCATATTCTTGAAACAATAAGAGCCACCTATAGATGCACGCCCCCAATATAGGCTTATTGACCAAGTATTTTAGCGCAGAATGGCCTATATACATCTTGAAATGTCCTCCCAGTAAATAGTGCAAGTATTTTTGGAGTGTACACCATAGGCAACCACTCACATTCGGTTGTATAATAGTTATTTTCTGATTTAGACAACCTAGAACTCGCAAACGCGATAGGGTGATTCAAGCCCTCTCAAGCCTCTTGTGTCAGTACTGCTCCTAGCGCTATACACGATGTGTCAACATGGACATGAAATCCCATTTTGGGAAGACTAGGATTGGCGTGGAGGTCAATTTCTCTTTTAATACATCCACGCTCTTCATGTAGTAATCATTCCAACAGAATGTGACATCATTTTTCAACAATTTATCCATTGGCACAGTGACCTAGGCATAGCTTTTAATGAACTTCCTATAGTATCATGTGCGTCCCAAGTTAGCGTGAAACTATTTCACACTTCGTGGTGCTTCCAAATTTAGAATTACTGCAATCTTCACAGGATCTACCATTAGTCCCTGTTTCTACACCACATACCCTAGTAGGTTCCCAAAGGGAACAAGGAATGTAGACTTCTTAAGGTTCAGCACAATCTGGTGTCGTCAACAAGTATTCAGCATAAAGCATAAGCCTTCTACGTGGTTCTTAACCAATCCAAAAACAGTTCAATCATCCAGATAGACCTCCAAGAACTTGTGGATGTATTCTTTGAATGTGACAACAACTATGCGTGAAAATATGTTTGGCGTGTTCTTCAACCCAAACGACATAACAATGTATTGAAAGTAGCTCCATTTATTTGCAAAGGTGGTATTGCTCCTGTCTTTCGGCGTAATTTTCATATGGTGGTACCCTAAGAACCCGTCCGTGAAAGAGTATGCTTCTTGTCCGCCAACATTTTCTAATACTTCATTTGTGAACAGGGTGAGGAATGGGTTATGCATACAGGCATCATTCAATTTCCTGAGGTCCAAACATATTCTTATCTCACCCTTTTGCTTCTTTTCCTGTACTACCAAAGGGCTTACCCAGTCGGATTCTTCCACCGGTTCAATAATTCTAGCCGCGAGCATTTTGTCTAATTCTACATAGAACTTTTCCTTGTACTTCAGATTCAAGCGGTAAGGCCTCTCCTTAACTGGTTTCATGTCAGGTTTCAAGGTGATCCTCATCATCCCTAAATCGCCAACAATCCCTTTCAAGTCAGTGATCTTGGTCAGGAATAACTCTTGGTACTCACAAAGTAACTCAGTGACCTTATCCATTGTGGCATCATCCCAATAGTCACGGAGTGTTGCATACATTGGTTCAGCCTCAGTCCCAATGTTTACTTTATTTGTTTTGACCAGAGCAGTGATGTCAAGATCTTCAATCAATGGTCCTTGAACCTCGCGATAGCCTTCAGTGTCTGGGATGTGGATTTTTTGGGGATCTTCATCATCCTCCTCAATGTTTACATTGTAACACTATAGTGCACAGCTCAGTTGGGTCACGCATTTCGGCTGCAGCACTTCCATTGGCACCTGAGGTATTTTGAAGATAACTGCTTTTGCTACTTGCAGCGCATCATCAATAGTATCCCACCAATGATCCTCAAATGTGAAGGTGAAAAAGAATCCTTCACACAAGATATCCCATTCACTCATGCCATGGCAGAACTCCATCTCAATATACGAATTCATGGGTATGATATCCAGGGTGTGACAGAATAGGTGCACCCATTCAGGTTGTGGCTTTTCCCCGTAGACCTTGGTCCATTTGACGAAGTGTGCACATGGATCATCCCATCCATCATACTATTTTGTTAGCTGTATCTGAGGCTTTACAAACTGCATACGCATCATCCTTCTACATTCACGCCAGTCCTCAAAACTTGTTTGATGCGTACCCCACCATTTTGCAAGCGTAGCACGCAATGCCCATTTCAGAGCATCGCAACACTTCTATTCTGGTACTTCTCTTTCAAATTTGTTTAGGAAATCATCAACCTCGCTCAACCCATCATACATAGGCAAATCTCTTACCTCTATTTCCACGCAGCACATTGACCTTGTCATCGTGTTTCAGTTGAGCGCGGTTACCTCGTGTAACCGATCCTACCATCATTCTATCTCCTCATCTGAATCTGAGGTGCAGGAGCTTTCCCGCTCCCATGAAATCCTGCCATCCGCTATTGGATTCACCAGTCCTACTCTTGAGTGGTTATCTTGTAGATACAGTCAATATTGTCGTCACTCTCGTAGTCGTGCACTAGCTTTATGTAGTGTGATCCTTCAGCAGGGTCTAAACGTACCACTACGCGTAGTGACTTTTTCTTCAAAATCAGCTTCCGCTTCTTTATATTTATCACTCCATTCATGTCAGTGGCCTAATATATGCCCAGTAGCATGGGATAGGGATTGCAGTCATCAACAATCTTTATCACTTCAAAATATGTAAGTGCACTCGCATCTTCGATATCCACCATTATTCTTCGATTAAAATTTTGAATTAGTGACTTTTATTGAATGGATGTTTTTTTTTAAATCATAGACTGAATATTTTAATTTTTAAAACAAACCTATTAAATATTGGAAACATAACCTTAATGATATGAAATCCCAAACATCATACACATGCTTTTAGTCAATATACTCGTACACCACTAACAAAGGGAGTAGCTATTAATGTTGTTTCTATAGAAGTTTAGGATTATTTTATTAAACAATTCATAAATCAAGAGTGGTGAGATTTGATGGTACATTGTAAAAGAGTAATATACATCATAATTATTACACTACGAGTATCAATTTTATGTATTTTATTTAGACATTTTCATAGATAAACATCATAATTAACTAATAAAAAAATCTTATTTTTAAATTTTAAGTTTTAAAATTATTTTTAATTAAAAAAAAAAAAAAAAAACATTTTTTAACCACTTATCAATTCTATCAAAAAAAATGGAAAGAAAAAAAAAAAAAACCAAAAAACAAAAAACTATTGCAATATAGACCTGCGTGTAATAAAACAAAAAACATCAAAAGGCCATAAATTGACGCTATAAAAAACATCAAAAGGCCATAAACTGACGCTATTGGATTTTTCTAAACTGACAGTATCAAATCAAGGCCGATATGAAGAAGAGAGAATTACTGTGTATTGTAATCTTTTGCAGTCAACGAATGTCGAACGTGAGGCCGTTATAATATTGAACCCTGGTTGAACTCCGCGCAAGGTTATGAACGAAAACCACAAACGGAAAATTGTAATACGATGAACTAATCTATCATTGAGATGGTAATAATGGGTACTCGAGAATTCCAACAGCCTGCTGTACACAGGTCAACAATTATCATCGGCATCCGCGCAGGTGTATTCCTCTGATACCGGAGAGGTGAATACTCGATATTTTCCATCTGAGTGGGACGGCCCAATAAGTCTGACTACTGATCACGGACCTACCCTCCCTTGGTTAGATAAAATTGAGTCTGGACTTGCCTCGGTAGATATACGTCTCATTTATATATCTAGCTGATCCGCGCAGGTCGTTGCGCGCAAGGCTCATCTCGTTCATACTTTATCGCGGCAAAGGAAAGAAATAGTCACTTCATAGTTTAACGCGGCAAAGGAAAGAAAATAATTCAATCACATGGCCCACGATCTTTACAGATAGAGAAACCGTGAAAAACTAAAAATCAGGAAGGAAAAGGAGTTGCTTTTTTTGGTTTATAATAGAGAAACCATGAAAAACTAAAAATCAGGAAGGAAAAGGAGTTGCTTTTTTTGGTTTATAATTTAGTGAAAAAACTGTAATGAAATTGTTTTGGGTTATAATTTAATGAAAAAATTGTAATGAAATTTTGATTTATGTTGTTTAAATTGATTTTTTTTATTATATATGAGGATTCGGTATTTTTCTTAAAAATTTGGGATATTTAGATGGTGTATAGTGCACTTTAAATTTATAATTTCAATGAATCCTAAATTTCTTAATAAATGACATCTAGATTTAGATTTATATGATGAAGATGTAATCTTCCTAAACATTAAAAAATTAAAAAAGATAAACTATATATATCACAGTGAAAGGTTTTACTTAGAAGTTATATAGATAAAAACGAAGTTATATAGATAAAAACAAAATCATTAGATAAAGAAAATTAGTTATTTTTACTTTAAATGTATATCCATTCACTTGATATTCTAAATTGATATTATTTAATTTGTTTCTATTTTAATATTTGATTTTTATTTTTATTTGAATATATAGTATTTCACATAAAATAAAAATGACATATCGATTTATTTAAATTATCAACCAAATGACTTCTTTCATGATGGATTTATTTAAATTATCAACCAAATGACTTCTTTCATGATGGATGAATTGCGGAATAGTCTCCAGCAAAGGTATGAGGAACAATGCAATATCTGCAAGGTAGTCGGAAATAGCTTCAATTCTCAACTAGTAAGCATCCAGAAGTTTATCATATGCATATACTCCTGATTTTCCATATTCCAACCGAGATAAGTGATCAGGTCATACGTTGAGCTTTCTCGCCTTTACAACAACCTCAAAATCAAACTCATGGAATAGGAGCAATTTTCCATAAATAATGGCCATCTTCTAGGACTCTGCCGGTTTCCTTCTGTAATATACGCCAAATCAAAGATTTTATTGTTTTGTGAGGAGAAGTCAGGAAATCATGAGCTTTTAAGGGCGGTTAAAAAAATTCTAATCAGAAATTTTAATAAGACACAGGAAGTTGCTCATTGCCAATCCGGCAAACAACACGAAATAAATTTTAAAAATTATGAAATAAATAAAATATAATAATAACATAAGAATTATAATGAATGACACCGGTGTTGGCAATTTTCCAGACCAGATGGGGACACAAAATAAGATAAATAATAAACATAAAATTAAAAAAGAATAAAAAGAACCTGTAAAGGATGACACACAAAGGGTCGCAATGTAGCCCACGTTCCCCACCACCACTTAGCCAAGCATCTAACCCGAGTTAGTAATTTATTCGCATGGAGTGCGTCATATTACTTTTGGACTTGGATCAATTTGGGACTGGAAAGTGCTGGTCTATGACATTTTTTTAGGTAGAACACAACACAAGATACAGAAACTACAGAAATCAAACATGTCTGAGATTTTATTGGGAATAACACACAAAATACAGAAACTACGAGCACAAAAATAAAGCTCATACCCTGTTTTCCAATGAAGCCTTGCTGGCTTCTTCTGCAAAAACCAAAATATTTCTCATCAATAATACAACACAATACAAAACTCATATAAAAAAATTATGTCCAACTCTTCCTCACCTTGCAAAACCAACTTGTAGGCATCTTGAGAGGCAGCATTCAGAGCACCAATCTGGGCAAAAACCACACACCCAAAGCACCAATCTGGGCAAAAACCACACACCCAAAACCAACATCATAATCATCTACACAAACATCAGATGGGAAGAAAAAAAATGAAAAAGGCAAATAAAGTGAAGCCTGTACTTACCCCATCCACTTCGATAAAACCATCAACCACCCTGCTGAGAAGAGTATGGCCCAAGTCCACCAGAACATCCACGTTTGGACCATCAAACCGAACACTACCTCTTGGCTTCTCCATTGCCATAACCTTTTTCTTCAAGTCTGTGGATTATTCTAATAGCCTGCAAACCATAACACAGTTACTGAACTCATAATTTTTTTATACCACAATACAAACAACTCACTGTATCAAAATAAAACTGTCAAGAAAATCATGGTAGTCATGGTTGAAATTCATAGGGAATGATGAATATCACAGGGAATGATGAATATCAAGTAGCAGAATGTGTGTGTGAAGGCTAGATTGTAAGTGGAGCTTTCTGAGAGTGAACAAGAGATGAGAACGCGTATTAGTAACGCGTATTAGTAACGTGGCAATCAGTTTGGGCCACACTGCACACGTGTAATGACCGACCTAGGTTTTGAACTTTGCTTCAACCAGCCTACTTAGTTTTGAACTTTGCTTCAACCAGCCTACTTAGGATAAGATGATATTGCATCAATAGTTCACTGTTAGTATATCAGAAACACTCTCATAAAATATTTCACCTAAGTCTCTATGTGATCAATATCTAGCACAAAGTGTATGAGGTAGAGGCAACTAGAATTTTTCACCTATCAGTAAAAGATGTTACGGGTGGACGTCTTCCATATCTCAGAGAGATATCATAGCAAAGCATTTTCCATGGTAATTTAATGATTTAGAATGGGTATATATGTTTCGCTAATATATAATATTTTCACCTGTAATTTTTATTGTAAACTTCATTGAGTTATATGGGGTATATGCGCTAATTGAATTTAACAAGGTTATTTCAAGTAAACGAAATTAAATTAGAGAATTTGAGGGTTTATATTTACAATAAAATTGACCGACCTAAGTTTCGAAAATGGCCAAACCAACAGAACTTTGCTTCAACCAGCCTACTTAGGATAAGATGATATGGCGTCAATATTTTTGCATCTGGCAACATGAAAGTTTACAACTAGTTTTATCATGAAAAACTCTGATATTGAGAAATTTAAGATACCCGAGTATTCTTCCATTGCCAACTTAAATATTAATTTTTATAACTTAAAATAATTATAAATGATATAATTATAAGAAAAGATAATATGTAGAAAAGATATTAGCCAATAAAATATTATCTTTAAAAACTATTTAATTTTTAATAATAAATATATTTAATTAAATTATAAGCCAATTGAATTACATAACATACCTCATAAGCACATAGAAATCCCAAATTCTCAATGCATAATTAATATTTCCACATATTTTCTGCAATTCCTTTCTTGTTTTGTCATTGGCATTTTCTTCATCCCCCAATTGATTGTGAATGAAATTATCTTGGATTAACTGCATACACAAAAAAAACGCATGACTATTTATGAAAATAATTCATAGAGAAATAGAAAATATGAATTTTTGTACTAGAAAGAGTTGATGTATAACCTTTTCAAAGTTCTTTTTCAAAGAATCGTGAAATGAACTTGGACTATGGTAATATATAATCCTTTGGCTAGGAGTAGCAACAAATTCTTCCAACTCAGCCTTATGCTGTGGAACATATACCTAAATCCATTTGTGATATTACTATTAGAAATGTATATTTAAAAATGGTGAAGTATCCAATCTTTAAAATAGTGAATATCTACTTAGTTCAAATGGTTTTTTAAACTACCTTGGAATATAAGATGTCTTCAAGCTTGGAAATTTGATCCTCACAATCAATGTTGG
>APFE030940694.1:42461-85501 GCA_000404065.3 Pinus taeda
ACCCACTTCCAAATGAAACAAGAAAGGATGGGAATCTCTCCTCACAAGCTTCTACAAGGAAGTCCTAATTCTAGCAGAGGTATGAGGCTTGCCAAGGAGGATAGTATGACTGTTGATGGAGCCATACTAACCGTAGATAGTCATGGTGACAAATTTTAGTGTAACACCTCCCACTTATGTGGTTATTGCATTACAAACATTCTCAACATGTCTTCCAAGACTTGATTCACTCACTTTATCTGGTCGTCCGTCTATGGATGGTAGGCAAAACTAAATTGAATCTGAGTACCCAACCCAATAAAGAGGGTTGCCGAAATGCGGATGTGAATTTTACATCCCTTTCAGAGATTACCACTCAGGGTATTCGGCATTGTCAGAACAGTTCCCTCATAAATGTGTTTGTGATCTCCATTGTCTTATAGGTGGACTTTATGGGTATGAAATGAGTGGTATTTCTCAGCTTGTCTACCACAACCATGATTGAATCGTGTTGATTATTAG
This sequence comes from Pinus taeda, assembly GCA_000404065.3. Taxonomy (NCBI): domain Eukaryota; kingdom Viridiplantae; phylum Streptophyta; class Pinopsida; order Pinales; family Pinaceae; genus Pinus; species Pinus taeda. Next base: position 42,963 of record APFE030940694.1, read on the forward strand.
TACGAGGTATTCCAATGATAAAGTCTAGGGTGATCGTCTCCCATTTCCATATAGGAATGTGTAACGGTTGCAATAGAATGGGAGGATGCTAATGTTCTGCCTTCACCAATTGGCACTCTAAGCATTTGGATAGATTTTCGCCACATCCTTTCTTAAACCTATCCATAAATAACTTTTTCTAATGGCATAAAATAGTTTTTATTATCCTAGGTGAGTGGCATGACGCTTTCTATGTAATTCATCCAATAATAATTGCTTGACAGAATTATTGTTAGTTATATATATTCTATTCCTAAATCTTAACATTTTGTCAAGAGTAATCCCATAATCAGATTGTTCCCCTTTTGCCTAAGCTTCCAAAGCTTGCTGCCAAAGGAATGCATACTCTAGGTCTTTGAGGGATTCTTCTCGGATGACCTGTGACAGGTTAGATTGTGCTTGACTCTATTACACTTCATAAATGCAATGTATTTTTCTGCTTAATACATCTGCTACCTGGTTTTCTTTCCCCTTAAGGTGCTTCATGGCAAATTCAAATTTGCTCAAGAAATTTTGCAAGACTGTTACGATCAGTTAATAATAGAAATTTCTTTCCCGTGAGGTAGTGTCGCCACATTTTTAATGCATGGACTACTATGGTCAAATCCAAATCATTTGAAGAGTATCACTTCTCATAATCCTTCAGTTTGCATGACTCGTACGATATGACCTTCCCTTCTTGTGTTGATACACCACTAGAAACCTCCTTACTTGCATCTGTGCATACCACAATTGATTTTTCCAGATCTACTACCTTTATCGCCAGCATGGTAGTTAGTAATGGCTTTAACTGGTCAAACCTTTACTGGCATTTTGCTGTCCAGTGGAATGCATGCCCCTTTTTTTGTAGAACGGTGATAGGAAAAGCTATTTTTGATGTCTCTAATGAATCAGTGGTAATAGCCTGCGATGCCTAATGTCTGAAACATTTTTTGGAATGGTCCATTCCATGATAGTTATTAATCTTTTCTGGATCCAGCACTAATTCCTCATCTGATATAACATGGCCTAGGTATTGAATTTGACTTTTGTAAAAATAGTGCTTTCTATACTTGGCATACAACTGATTGTCTTGCAAAATTTGTAACACTGTTCTCAAGCGTTTCTCATGCTTGTCCTAATTTTTTGAATAGATTAGTATATCATCAATAAAATTCAATACAAATTTATCTAGAAATGGCTGAAAAATGCCATGCATCAGGCTTAGGAAAGTAGTCAGAGCATTGGTAACGCTGAAAGGTAGTACCATGAACTCATAATGGTCGTAACGAGTTCAGAATGACGTTTTGAAAATGTCTTCATCCTTTATTTTGATCCGGTGGTAACCAGATCTTAGGTCATGTTTTGAGAATACAATGGCCCCATGCAGTTTATCAAACAAATCGTCAATTCAAGGTAAAGGGTACTTATTTTTTATGGTTAGCTTATTTAGCTGATGATAATCAATGCATTGTCTTAAGGTTCCATCCTTCTTTCACACAAAAAACATAGGGGCTCTTGAAGCAGATACACTAGGGCGAATGTATCTTTTATCCAAAAGTTCCTGAAGCTGCATTTTGAGTTATGTTAACTCAGGAATGCTCATGCCATAAGGAGCTTTCGACACTGGAGCTGCTCCACACATTAATTCAATGGAAAAATCAATATCACGCCGAGGTGGCAATCCAAGGATGGATTCACGGAACACATCCAAGAATTCCTGAATTATAGGAATATTCTCCAAATAAGTCATATTGTTTCTATCATTGGTGTATCCTACTTGGACAACATAATCTGGCAGCTGTTTCTAATGCATCTCCTAAGCTGGTTAGCCGTAATAGGATGTAATTTAATGTTTTTTTTTATTCCTTGAAATTCCTTTCTCTGCCCCGACTCGGTGAGATATCTTACCTATATTTATTTACAATTGACTACACACCAATGCCCTTCCAACTAGTCTATTCCTATTAATACATCATATGAATCAAAGGAGAGGATGTTCAGATTAACATGGATGGGTTATCCTGAAACTCTTATACGACATTTTTCTATTTTTGCAGATACCCTCTTTTTTGTTTTTGTGGCTAGCTAAACTAGCCAAGACTTCTTAAATTTACTTCTTTGCAGTTGACATTTCTCTACCACTTTAAGACTAATGTAACATAGGCTAGCATCTTGATCAACTAAAATAGAAATAGGTTGATCAGAAGCCATACCTTCGCACTCGATCATGTTCAACTGATATTCTGCTTATTTATTGTCTAAGGAAACATTAATTTTGGGAACACTCCTTGCTATATCTCCCACTATGGAGGCTTCTTGCATATTTGAAAGTTGTTTTGTTCGAGGTTTGTGTAGGAAATTATTGTAGTAATGAGATTCCCCACATCCCCATCATTGCATAGGTGCTTTTGGTAATCGATCAGTAGCACGTTTACTAACATCCTTTGTTTGTCTATTCTCAGTGTATGTCGGGACTTTGGGTGGGTTCCTTTTCAAATTTACCGAAAGTCATTTGTTGATTATTTCTTCCATTTAGGACATTCAGTTGCCTATTTGGTGGTAAATTCCTCATTTTCCTGCTAATGGCTCCTTTGGGCTCCTCATTCTTCTATTTCATTTGATGTTAACAAATACAAATGTTGGGTAGTGGAAGCCTCGCGCAACGGTTAAGGGGCGCAAAGCCGAACATTTTCAGTAAAGTTAGGGTAAAGACTCCGCCAAATGCATGAAGCGTGAATTATAATAGGTTGAGTCAAAGGGTAGTCCACCCGAAAATAATAAATAGTAATGTAAATAGAGTCCGCCCGTGCAGGGATTATGGGCCAGGAGAGGATATAAATAGAGCACAACTCTACGAGGGAAAGGAAGCTCTTTCTGCATGAAATGTAATGGGTTCCTAAAAGACGATAGTATGAAAGCATCTGTAAGTTTGAGTTGAGGGTTAGGTAGGAGGTAGAGGCTCTGCAGCTGTGTGCGCAGACCCCTGCAGCTAAGTGCGCAGGGTAGATCTGGATGTATTGGTGAAGAATAATAATAAAGAAAAGTTTTCTTCTGTAATTTTGTATTGTCATGCATCTGTCCTCATGGTTTATGTTTATATATCTAGCTAATGTAAATGTGATGAATATATATGAATCTGGGTTCATTTTGTGCAAAAATATATTATATTGGTTAAATGTTTACTTAAAGACTCTGTTGAATAGTTTTGAATCATAACTGCTTCCTTCAAGTAGAATAGCACATGAATAAGAAAATTATAATCACCCTAGATCAACGCGAAGGTCAAGCAGTGCAAAGTTATAGAACAGTGCATGAACCCTCTAGAACACATCTAGGCATCCCTAGGGTGTGCAAACCTGGTTCCAACACCCTCCCTTGCTACACCTCGGGTGAGACCTCAATCCATGCTCCATGGGTTGTTGCTGAAAGGGCCAGTAGCTACAGGATTTGTTTGGCTAAATAAATCTTCTGAACCTGGGCTAGGCCCAAACAAGTCAACAAATGGTTCCATTGCTGGGACTAGGATTTGCCTAAAGGGTGTTTAGGTGTGGAATGTGTGGACCCAATAAAGAAAGAATGTTGAAAAAATTCAAAGAACTAGGGACAGTGATATATTAAGAGTAGAAATGGTGAATGCAATTCAGTTACCTGTATTTAAGGGAGCCAGAGGTGAACACCCAGAACAATTTTGGTTTTTTCTAACACCAGTATGGAACGCACAGCAAGTCACGCATGATAACATCAAGAAAGCCATCTTAGTCAGCGCACTGCAGGACCGAGCGCTAACATGGTACATGAAGTATTCAAGCACCAACCTGATAGCAGGGACAACATATATCCATGCTCAATTGAAAAAGAAGTTTAGTTGGCCAAAGATAGAAGCACAATCGGTCGTAAGATTTAAAGAGATCACGATGATGCCTGGGGAGACTCCATGGGATCTGAATCAGAGGTTGAAAAGCACCATTCATGAGGCCAACATGACCCTGACGAATGCACAACACAATGCTTGGTTCGTCGCATCGTTAACACCATATCTAAAGACATATTTGTCACAACAAAAGATCTCAACCCAAGCAGAAGCACTGGAAATGGCAATGTGACTGCACGAAACCCTGGTACAGGACCCAGGGTTGGGAGTTCAACAAATCCAAGCACAGGTCCAAAATTTTTGTTTGGAGATACAAAAGTTAAAACACGACCAGACGCCACGTTCAGAGATTCGGGAGGAAGTTTGGTGCATCAAGTGCAGAGGCCAGGGACACGATAAGGATCATTGTCCAGTGCCAGTGAATTTTGTGGTCACAGGGGGACCAACACCATTGCGACCAGAGGCATAAATAGGGCCGAGTACGGTCGCCCCGGTCTGGTGTGCAATCTGTCAAGTAGGGGGAAAGCACAACACGGATAATTGTCATCTATTACCAAAATACAACCAGACCCCCAAGTAGCTCTTTTGCAACTTTTGTAGATTAGTGGGTCACGAGGAAAGGTATTGCTGTAGTTATAGAATGTTGTTGGACCTGGCACCTACCTACAAAATGTAGACTAAGGGGCGAGGTTAGACTCAAGTCGTAACAATGAGGCGCAGTGGGTTCCTAGGACGGGGTGGAATGGGACTAGGAAGAGGTCGTGGGCAACTAATCTATTACAACTGTGGAGGACCGAGACATTATGCACAAGATTGTACCAATTTGACCTGAATATCATGTCTGTATTGTGAGCAATTCGATCACGAGCTACTAGATTACCCCATGCTGATAGCACAGATTCACGAAAAGAAGACAACACCTCTTACAACAATGTAAAACGTCTAGATGATGAGATCCAAACCCCATAACTACGAACGAATGTTAATAGGATATTGCGACATGGTGCAACTATAAGAAAGGTCGATGGAAGACTAACATGGAAGCTATGGAAATCTTCACGGACATCTCTACTCGAGGTAGTAGGGATCTGCCTGAGCCAACTCGGGATCCCTCGATGATGACTACCTTCTTAGAGACATGCCTAAAACGGCTTCGCAACAATCGGGTAGTTAGAGGGTTATAGGAAGTGATTAATAGATGCATAGGGTGGGGTGAACCTTGTGCTGTCTAGAAAATAGGAAGACATGCATTGCAGATGGGTCGAGCAATGCGGCTAATAGTGCAAATTGGCAACTACGAGATGGATCAGGTCATTCTGGACCTGGGTTCTGATGCAAACGTATTGCCTAAATAGACTTGGGAGTGCATGGGTAAGCCTACACTACAATGGTATCCTATCCAATTTCAGCTAGCCAACCAACATAAGACCTTGCCCATGGGAAGGCTACAAGGGGTTACAATAGACATTGACGGTGTAAGTACCCAGATAGATTTTGAAGTTATTGAAATCATGGATGAACATAGTCTGTATCCTACGTTTCTAGGGATAGACTGGGCCATTGATATGAATGGGGCTATTAAACTCAAATAGAGGAAGATGATATTCAAGAAGAACTTGCTCTAGGTCGTTGTTCTGCTAAACCCAATAGATAGACTGCACTACACAAAACTGGCACATAGAGAAGAGAGGGGCGATGTATTAGATAGTATCTACAAACATGTTGCAGCAGAGGAGTGGAGATTCTTGCGGGGTTACGCCAATGATTCAGATGAGGAGGACGAATGATGGCACAATAGGGTGAAAGAGGAAACCACATTACACTATAATATGATGACGAAATCCCTGTATTGCATTAAAGTTTAGAACTGTGAACTGTCGACATATGACTGGTTGACAGTAGTAGAGGAATTGCTTGATAAGTTTGAAAGCACGGTACTAGAGTACTAATGGTTCGATGCACTAAAGTGGGCATTGTGCACAACACCGGCGCGATGATGGGATACCCATGTAGGAACCTTCGGAGATTGGCAAAGCTGCAGATGCATGATGCAGATAAGATTTGGGAAGCCCGAGCTACGAATAATGGTGAAATACAATGGACAAGATGATCTGCGCATGCACCTAACCAATTGGACTCGAGCTTATTGTGTAGAGCCTCAACTAGAATGGGTGCACTTATTTTATCATACCCTAGAGGTCATTGCAAGAAACTGGTATACGGAAATAGTGCTCCGGCATGGCACTGGAAAATGGGATATCCTGTGTGAAGAGTTTTTGTTGACTTTTCTCTTTGCAGACCAATGGATGGATACTGTGGACAACACATTACAGCTAGTAAAGGCCACCATATTCAAAACACTGCTGGAACCATAAAAAGTTGGGCCATCAGACTGGTCGCGACAGTTGAACCAGGCCTTAGCATGTTATGATGTACAAGTAGAAGATGATGAGGATACCCTGCATAACATCAATATACGAGAATTTGAAGGAAATCGTGAGGTGCGCGGCCCTAAGATAGAAGATCTAGACATCACGACGTCGTTGAAAAGAAGGCAAGCAAATATCGGAACAAAGGAAGAGCCAAAGTATGCCTCACTTGAGGACTACTGAGACGATGCCACGATGGGAAAGGTCATCAAACTACTCTGTGAATACCACGATTTATTTCCTACAAAAATAATAGAGTTAAAAGGGATTTAGGCAATCTAGGAATGATGAAGATAACTTTGAAGCAAGATGCGAAGCCAATAAAGTAGCGACCCTATCAATTGAATCCAAAATACAAAGGAAAATTTTGTGAGGAATTAGACAAGATGTTGGTAGCAGGAATTATTGAATAGGTTGAGGAGTCTGATTGGGTAAGCCCTATGGTCGTACAGGAGAAGAAACAGAAAGGGGAGATCCGCATCTGTGTGGATGTGTGAAAGCTCAATGATGCTTGCATTTATGATCCATTCCCAACACCCTTTACAGATGAGGTACTAGAAAATGTGGGTGGGTAGGTAGCATACTCCTTCATAGATGGGTTCTCTGGGTACCATCAGATCAAGATCATGCCCAAAGATCAGAGCAAGACAATGTTCACTACCGAATGGGGTTTTTTTCAGTATACAGTAATGCCCTTTGGATTGAAGAATACGCTGATGATATTTGCTCGTATTGTGGTAGTTGCATTCAGAGAGTTTATCCACAAGCTCTTAGAAGTCTACCTGGATGACTGGACCATCTTTGGCTTGGTCAAGAAGCATGTTGCAAGCTTACAATTAAGGTTGGATACCTGCCGATGACACCAAATTGTGCTCAACTTAAATAAGTGTACTTTTCTCGTCCCTTTCAGAAACTTTCCGGGCCTTGTGGTTTGTAAGCAAGGATTGATGGTGGTTCTGGAAAAAATCGCTGTCATATTGAATTTGCAAGTGCTAGATAGTGTAAAGCAGCTACGCGCTACATTAGGACACATGGGCTACTATTGGAAATTTATCAAAAGCTATGCCGAGATTATGGCTCCGATGGAGTAATTGCTAAAAAAGGATGCTACTTATTGTTGGAATGATGAATGCAACAAAATCCTAGAGATGCTTAAAGAGAAAATGGCTTCCGCTCCTATATTGGTTTTTTTGAAATGGGACATCGAGTTTCATGTGCATGTGGACTCATCTTGTATTGCAGTAGGAGCGGTACTCACTCAACCCGGAGCGAAGGGGCTGGACCATCCAATTGCATTCGCAAGTCACAAGTTGTCAAGATAGAGAAGAATTACTCCACTACTGAGCAAGAGGGATTAGTGATGGTATACATGCTCCAGAAGTTCCATCACTATCTGGTTGGAGGAAATTTGAAGATGTACACATATCACTCTATGCTCAAGTACCAAGTGAATAAGCTTATGTTGGGGGGCGCATTTGTCGATGGTTGCTGTTGTTTCAACAATATGATTTTGAGGTAAGTTGGGATGTCTGAATGAAGGTCTGGATCATCTGTCCTAAATTGAGACTGGTGAAGAACCAACAAATCTAGAAGAAGGACTTCTAGATGCTCAATTATATGTTCTGTGTATTGTAGATGGCCACTTTTAAGATATAATCCACTTTTTAACTATATGCATTGCACCACAGGGGTTTTTCGTCCAACAAAAGAAGGAGTTGGTGATATGAATATCAGATTTTCCCATAATTGCAGGCCACCTCTACAAGATGGGTAACGATGATATATTGCACAGATACGTACCCGAAATTGAGCGTGGACAGATCCTAGCCAAAGCACATGGAGGGGTTACTCGAAAACATTAAGCGGGCCGTGCCACAACCCAGAAGATTCTTCTCACTAGATTATGGTGTCCCACTCTACATCAAGATTTGAAGGCATAGTATCAGGCTTGTGATATGTCTCAATGAACTGGCAAGCCATCGTGAAGGGAGGAAATGCTAATTCAGCCACAGATGATGCTATAGTTGTTTGAGAAATGAGTGATTGACTTCATTAGGCCTATCGAACCACGAGGAAAGATGGGAATGCGCTATATCATCACTGCGACTAAATACTTGACCTGATGGGCTGAGGCACGGCCAGTTAAAGATTGCATAGCAGAAACAACAGAGAAATTCTTTTTTGAAAATGTACTGACTAGGTTTGGCTACCCCAAAGTTCTCATGAGTGGTAGAGGAACAAATTTTTTGAATGAAATGATCAGTACACTCACTGAGGAATTCCATATCTATCACCAACAAAGCATGCCCTACCATCTGCAAGTGAATGGGACCATGGAAGGATTTAACAAAATTTTGGAGACTGCACTAACAAAGGTCTGTAATGTGCGACGAAATGATTGGGATTTGTACATTCTTGCTGTGCTATGCCATACATAACTACATGCAAGAAGCTGACAAGCGAGACACAATTTTGATTAGTTTATGGAAAGGAGGGTATTATGCCTATGGAATATATTGTGCCTAGTTTGTGGATTGCATTGATCACAGGTATGGCAGACTGCAGGGCCCTGGAAGAGCATCTTGCACAGCTAGAAGAATTGGAGGAGGAACAATTTTTGGCTGGCTTCCATCGGTAGGTACAAAAGTAGCATGAGAAAGCATGGCATGATCACCATATCAATGTGCACACCTTTAAGGAGAATGATCTAGCCTTGCTGTATGATAGTAAGTTCAAAAAATTGCCAGGAAAACTTCACATGCACTGGTTGGGACCTTATGTCATCAAAGAAGTTACCAATGGAGGTGTAGTTCAGCTGGCTAAACTCAATGGAGACCCATTTCCAGGAAGAGTGAATGATAGTCACCTTAAGCTCTACACAGGTGGGCCAATCACCTAATTAGCCAAGGAGAAAATAGTCTCATCGCTCCAACCAGTTGAAAGAGAGCACGGGATGATAAAGCAGCATGGGGACAAATGCGCATGTACCATGGTGCATGAGAATTCGACCAAATGCGAGGGTCACGGTGGCGTGAGGAGGCTCACGTGGATGTGTTGATCACTATAATGACCGTTGATATCACTATTCATTACAAGATGTCGACAACATGACAAAACAAAGCGGGCAGTCGGAAATTAAGAGAAACAGTACGAACTGATATGGAACAAATGACCACCGATTCCACACGAGATGGATACATACGTGGAAACGAGTGGGAATCACTGCATTTGAATTTCACAAGGCTTATCAATTAACAAGGGAACTCCACTAGGTAGCCTACAACTCGAGAACACCAATGGAGCTGTTCAGTATCCATGCACAAGGCATGTACCCGAAGGTAGTAATTGATTCTGATGGCGAGGTAGGACTCTCTAAGGAGTAGGGGTGTGACAACTGCAGCATCAATAGTAGGAGATGTACCAAAGACGAGGAAACATAGAGCAAAATTGGTCTGAAGGCCATCGCCTCACCCAGATGAAGGTTGGTGCACTACAATAGCAGAACAAAAGGCTGGATAAATGGGGACCATGGGTAGATATGCAGTTAGTAAGTCGCCTCTGATGTCCCTCGAAGATTGGGATCTTCTAGAAGATAGCCAGGGTCTTGCAAAATTGCAATACAAGCTGCAATGGATGTCGCGAACAGTAGGTACAAAGGTTGGAAGAAGTTGTGGTGGTACCAGGAGGCGGCTCCCCTGCTCACGCTAGACTCTTTGGAGGGTGTGTTCTATGTTAATCGAGTAGAGTAGAATGCGTATCATCGGTTGTTTGATGTGGTAGAAACACTAAAGTAGAAGACAGATGAAGCATTGTTGGAGACATGGAAGGAGTACTAGGATGACGATCGTCACTCACAGGGAGGAAAACTGCAAAGAAAAGGTAGAGCATCTAGTTCTATCAACGAGTGACTTGGGATGAGTTGCGATGATTGTGTTAGGGGACTGTTGGGTAACAGAAGCCTCATGCAATTGTTAAGGGGTGAGAAGCTAGACATTTTGGGTAAATTTAGGATAAGGACTCCGTTGAACGCACGGAGTGTGAATTGTCATAGGTTGAGTCAAAGGGTAGTCCACCGTAAAATAATAAAGAGTAATGTAAATACAGTTGACCCACACAGGGATCGCGAGCCAGGAGAGGATATAAATAGAGCATGGCTGTATGAGGGAAAGGTAGTTCTTTCTGCATGAAATATAATGGGTTCTTAAAAGAAGATAGTTTCAAAGCGTCTGTAAGTCCAAGTTGAAGGTTAGATAGGAGGTAGAGGCTCTGCAACTATGTGCATAGAAGCCTAGAAAGTCTGCAGCTGTGTGCGCAGACACCTACAACTGAGTGTGCAGGGTATATCTAGATGTATTCGTGAAGAATAATAATAAAGAAAAGTTTGCTTCTGTAATTATGTATTATCGCACATCTGTCCTTATGGTTTATCTTTCTATATCTAGCTAAGGAAAATGTAATGGATGTATGTGAATCTGGGTTCACTATGTGCGCAAATAAATTATGTTGGTTAAATGTTTACTTAAAGATTTTGTCGAATAGTTTTGAATCATAACTGCTTCCTTCAAGTAGAATAACGCATGATTAAGAAAATTATAATCACCCTGGATCATCATGAAGGTCAAGCAGTGCGAAGTTATAGAACAGTGCACGAACCCTTCGGTACACATCTAGGCATCCCTACAGTGTGGAAACCTGGTTCCAACACCCTCCCCTGCTACCTCAGGTGAGACCTCAATCTGTGCTCTGTGGGCTGTTGCTGAAAGGGTTGGTATCTGTGGGATTTGTTTGGCTAAATAACTCTTTCAAACTTGGGTCAAGCCCAAGCAAGCCAGCAATGGGCCTTTCACACCGTGTCATCCATTATTCTAGGATAATCAAATTCTAACTTTTCCTTCTTTAAGCTGGGTAAATGGCTAATAAATCACTGAATTTTAGTTTTTTTCCTACCGCACGTATGGAACATATGATAATAGGGAAGCAAATCATTTCACATACTCATCAATGGTCAGTGCTCACAACCTTAACTGATGGAACTAATTTTCTTTTTCATCACAGTAACGTTCAGTTAGATATTTGTTTTTATTTTTTTTGGAATTCTTGTCACGCCAATTGTTCTTCATCAATTTTTGTCACAGTTTTAAGCTATTACCACCAGAGGGTGGCCCTTCCCCTTAATCGATAGACTGGAAGTTGTTCTTTATGTTTTTTAGTATATTCATGAATCCGAAAATAATTATCCATGTAGATCAGCTAGGCTTCAGCTGCCTATTCAGATTCTCCTTCAACTAGTGATGGTTATTTTTTTTTTGAACTCACCTTGTAGTTATATTTTCTATATTTTTGTCTTTCTTTGGTTGGAAACATTATATGAACACCTGCATTCCTCCTCCATATGGCCCTCTGCTGACTCTGCATTATGTTCGCCATGATGGGTTGTTGGGGTCTTCTCCTTATTCTCTATGTTGGGGTCTAGTCCTCGTTGATTCTATCGGTCAGACAAGCTTTTAAGGATCTTTTCATGTTCCAAACTTAGTCGTTCATTGTCCATCCTCAAGTTCATCATTTCGTCCCATAGTTGTGGCATTGTTTCAAGCGGGGCAATGATGGCTTGCCATGATTCCTCTCCTAGTTGTATCCATATATATGGTCTTGCCTCCACCTAAGGCACTTCCTGTTGGTTTGATAATGTGGGGCTCCTCTGCATTTTTATTCTTTGATGATCACCTTTGTCTCTATGTTCATATTCACCCATACTCATTTTTCTTTTGGTTTTTACATCAATATTCATATATTATATCTTAATTAACTGAGTCTAACTATCCCAGAAGTCTCAATGTGCGAGCCTGATCTCTAATACCATTTGTAACATACTACACACAACTAAACATTAAAAAAAAAATTATTAACACCAAACTGACGAAATTACCAAGGTTATGTGCTGAAAACCATGGTTAATGATGGTGTACAACCATACCTTCAATAATTAAGACTCCTCCTCACTGGAATATGCTTGAAAATGTTTCTCCATGTAAATGAAGAGAACCATGAGGTCCTTCTGCTAGCACCACTGCTATGCCATTAATGTCAATGAGATTTATTAGGAGGTCTTAACTCCGGGACATGGCTTTATCTGCACCATTCGATGGGATGAGATCCATGACCTTCATGAGTTAGGGTTCATTCAACGGATTAATTCATAAATTAGGCATGGTTTGGGTCATTTGGTCATGTTGTAGGGCTACTCTTAAGATCTGCAATATCCGATGTGACAAAAGGTGACCCGATGGCAATGTGGACAATCTCTCCACCATGACTATCTCATTGAGCTTATAGTTATCCTCTGGAGGTGACGAAGGCTTTGACAAATCCTTAGTTCTTCTTAATTCATGGACTTTTTATTTATGTTTCTCTATTAGTAATTACTATGCATCCTTGTAAAAGCTTTAGTATGCAGGCTCCTAAGGTTCTTTAACTACCCTCATGCATAAGTCAAATCATCAAATGATGGACTTAGTTTCCCGGAGGAATGCACCAGTTTCATACCACAACCTGAGGCAAGACAAAGGTTCAGAAAAGATGAATTCTAGAATTTACTCTCAAACATTCACTAAGGAAAATTTCTCTAATAGGTATGCTTCACAATTCGTTGTTCAACAAGTCCCAACTCAGGTAATATTTCTTCCTTAATGCAAGGATTTTTTTTGCTAGCAATGCTTCCATACGACTCGAGTTCCATACTCATTCTAGGTATTCTTTTCTTGTAGGTACATCTCGCAACAATATGAATCTCCATATCCGGCAAGGGGTTTTTTTTGTAGATAGACTATTCTCTTACCAAACCTCGTTGTCTTGTTTTCAGGTTGGTCTTTACTCAGGTATGTCCTAGTGTTTTCGTCTTCTGGACACAAACTTTCGTCGTCTGAGGAACTCTATGATTTTTTATTTTTTTTATATTGAACTCTTAAACCTTTTCTTGCTAGATGTTATGGTTTTTATCAAAGTGTAATTTGTCATTACAGTGGAACGATGGCCTTTGGGGAAATTTCACCAGAGGCCCGATAGTAGTTTTTGATGAATTTCTGTTAAGGTTTTATGTATGAAGGTTTTCATGTACACTTCCTGTTTTAGGTTTTATGATTATATATATTATAGTGGTATGATACTTCACATATTACCGAAATCAATGGTTCAATAGTTCAATGTATAGTCTGAGGTCCGCATGTATATTTTACGGTTTAGTTTGGCCAATTGTAACTTCCATTAGCTTACAGATGTCAATGCTTGATCCTTATATGTAGCTATAGGTCATATCTATTCTTTTATGCTATGTTTAAGAGTTAGCAATCTCTGAATGTTAGGGTTGAAACATGTATTGGGTAATTTGCTCACGAGGGTTCTTCCCAGAACTCGACCGAGAGTCTACAAACCCTAGGAATATCAGTTTTTTTTCAATCCAATATAGTTTGAATGGTTCCATCATTTTGTATATGTTTTACTGTTATGGTTAGATAGAGAGGTACTTATACAATTCCAGAAATCAATGGTTTCAATTTTTCGTGCACAATTCTCCAACGAACTTTTTAAATTCTAGTTAGACAGTTATACTCAGAAAGGAAAAAGAGGATATTGATTCTTCTAGTGTAATTCATTCGTTTAATGATGCTTCAAATAACTGTTGTAATTAATTATTGTTTTGCGGTTATTATTCCTTTTATGCATTGATTGCATGTAAAAGTCTGAAAGCATTGAGATGTATTTAAACAGAATGTTCCTAATTTTATTAGTAGCAGAATCTTATTAATAATATTAACTAATATGTTAACTTTCTCATTATGTAAAAGAAAACAATTTATCTTTTCCTATTGATGATTATTAAACACATTGACACTACTTATATGTTTTCCTGTCCACCTAGTCCCAAATTTGGCAATTATGTCTAGAATCCCCATTCGAGCTCTTCCAACTCCTGACAGTGAATGAAACAATCTAGTACCTTGGGCATGAGGACTATGTCCATTCTCAAGTCTCGTACCCTACGGTTCTTTCCCACTCGCTAAATTGTCGAAAAATAATCACATTATAGTACCTTTTCTATTTTTCCCCAACCTCTTCAAGGTTCTGTCATTTTACTTTTTGAAGGAAAAGGTGGCAGAGCTACTTGTAACTATTTTCAGAAGTTATTTTAACTGATTCTCGAGTTCTTTTAAAAAATTGATCAAAGTCTTTTAATTAATAGTTAACAATATATGTTCTGGCTTTTTCAGCCTAATTGTTTTAACTATCTAGGCTAAACAAAACAAAATTAATAGTAATAAATAAAACTTGGTAAAAGTAAATGTTGGTGCATGATTGGGTGTTACATTAAGTGTCTAATAGCTTTTTTTATAGTGTTAAATCGACTATAGATTCAAAAAGGTATTTTTAATAACAAAAACTCACAATGTTTTGAAATGAACATAGGTCCATTTTAACTCACCATCTCAAGTATTGACATGAAAATATAAATCTACTTTTTAGTGCAATGTTTGAAATCTACTTTTACACTTGGTAGATCCAAAATTAAAATAAAGTTTCAGTCACTTTAGAAAAACATAATTCTGAAATGATTAATATCATTGACTCATTTTGCATTAATAATTATTTTCTCAAATGAACTTGTAATAAATAAATTGCAATAATTATTTTTTTAAAACTAATGCATAATAATAAAAAGTGATAATTTGATTAAAAATATTATTTAATTATTATTATTATAATATGTACCTATTGTTATAGTAGTTTAAACAAAATTTCATTCAAATTTTAATTATAATTACATAAACTAAAGTTAATTAAATTTAAGTCACATGATAATGTTAATTCGCCAAAATTTATTTGGGATGATTTGTAACCTTTTCCGAAATTTAAGATTTATAAATGAATGTATTTATTGGCGTTTGATTTAGTTTACTTCTAATTTTGCCAAGCGTAATTGTCTCCTCTTAATTAAATCATTTGATATTTCCTTTATTTTAAATTATTTGTTCGTAATTTTTTATTTTTATTTTGATATAAGAAGTTGAACATTTGATATGACAAGTTGAGCAGTGGGAAATATTAAAATTTCGGGAGAACAAGTTAAGCAGTGGGCAATATTAAAATTTCGTGTAAAGTTGATTGTTTCCTATATAAAACAATTATGTTAGCTATATATATATATATAATTATTTAGAAAATTGTTACCTAGAAATAAATTTAGGTTGAAATTTTTATCGGTTGGATTTATATCAAAGAGATCAATTAAGTGAAAATATAAAATGAATTTAATTTTTTTATTTTATTTTATTCATAAGTAAATTTTGTTTTCTATAGATCTGTTGGCACAAGAAAATGACATGTATGGGATTTTTTTGTAGGCAACATAAAAATGAATGGAGTACAATTTTTTGGGAGAGAATAGGAAACTCTTTATATGTATATGCAATTTTTTTTATTAAATCTAGGAATGGTAAGTTAAATTAGAATTTATAGAAAATATTTAATAAATAAAAGATTGTTCATATTTTTTAAGAAATTTTCATATGAAATCCAATTCCAATGATGTTTTCATTAAAAAGGTTAAAGATTTAACTTTTTATTATTTTTAAGCGAGTTTACGTGATTTCTTTAATCTCATGACTAACTCATCAATAGAGTTGATAAAAATCTTAAACAAGCTTTTCAAGAAAAAGGTCAATATATCTAGATGTAAACGTCATGAAGTTGACTATTTCTTCCATAAGGAATTTGTCCGAAGAAAATGAAATGTGATCACTATAATTTTGGCATGTGATTTAGTTAATAAGATTTCTAAAGAAATAAGACTTTTAAATATTGTCTACAATAATCACATAACTTTTACAACAGATGAACTTATAAAATTTTAAAGATTATAAGTTTTAATTATATACTTTTTTTTTGCTTAAGACGGTCCTTCTATTAACTTAGGTAAAAAATATTTTACACGTGTTACAACAAATGCCCAGAGGCACAAACTCCTACAAAGGGGAGTGAAAAAACCCTAAGTGCTCGAGAAAAACCTCAAAAAGTTAGACCGAGACAAGGTCTAGATTGCCCAAAACAGACCGAAGAGCTATCTTCTAACAATCCGATAGTCAAGAACCAACCCACGTAGGGGCGGAGTTCTTAAAAAAAACCTAAAGTTGCCCGCTCAATGCTGACCGTTGATCTTCTCTTCTAATCCAATGGTCGTAGTCCATATTGCGTGCCTTAAAAAACCCGTTGAATACCGCATGATGAAGGTGGTTTGCTTTTTCAGTCCTCCGCCACGTGTTGCTTTATAAGTGGAATCATTGGTTTTTCCTTAATACTGTCTTTGGTTTGGAAGGCGCTCGATGAAGGTGGTAAACCATTAGTAGTTTTATCCCTTTGATCCACCAACATGCACACCAAAAGGTAACTGTTGATCTTCTCTCTCTAGATCTGATGGCCACAATCCAAATCGGCCCACACAACTGCTCACAAAAAACCCTAAAGTTGCATGATCAACACTGGCTGTTGATCCTTTCCTTCTCCTCCAACAACTAGAGTTCATATCGCATAGCTTAAAAATCTCACTAAATACCTCGCGATGAAGGCAGTTTGCTTTTTCGGTCCTCCGCCACATGTTGCTTCCTGAGTGGAATCACTAGCTTTACGTTAAAACTGACTCAGGTCTGGAAGGTGCCCGATGAAGGTGGTAAACCATAAGTGGTTTCCTCCTTTCGACCCCACCAACTTGCACACCAAAAGGTGGCCAATGATATTCCCTCTCTAGATCTGATGGCCACAAACCAAATCGGACCACACAATTGCTCATGAGATACCCAACGATGAAGGCGGTAATCATTGTCCATTCACCTCCATGCGTCTCCTGTTGAATGGCATCACTTGTCTTCCAGGAAAACTTCTCCTGGGACAGAGTTTGCCCGATGCAGTTGGTATGTCTCAGGAATGTTTTGACTGCAGTAATCTCTTCGTTTAATGCGTTTGTATTCCATGGAATCGGTCCTCCTATGAACAGATATCTGCCTCGGTTACTGGTAGCTCCCTTGCAAAACCGACTGTGCATCTCCGCTGATGGGGCATATGAAGTGAAACTATCCATCGTTTTCATAAACTAAAATTCTTTCTCTTGATTTTTCCAGATACTGTTGTCTGTTGCTAAGGGCCCAGGATGAGCATTCCTCCTTCAATCTGCAATCCATTACCTCCTCCCACTAGCAACACAAGTCAATATGCTTGTTTTGAACCCCCTCGTTTGGAAGCTAGTTCGCAACTTTGTTGGCTTCCCTGTGGACATGCAACAACCTAAGAGTTCTTAGCATTCTTAAGTGCACTTGATTCTTTGGTAGACTTGCAGAAGCTACCAATGTCTTGAGATTTTCTCTGGTGCAGCACCAACACTTATCCTCTTCACTGAGTTAATGATTAATTCGCAGTCAACCTCAATGATGACGTTATGAATGTTGTACTTGAACAATATTTACAGACATACTTCCATTGCCATGAGCTCAGCCATATTGTTGGTAGCTTTTCCTAGATAAATGTGGAAGATGATTTGTATGTTTCCTTCCTCATCCCTCATGACCCCTCCATATCCAAATTCTCTCGAATTCCCTTTTGATGCCCCATCAATGTTAAATTTCAAAAGGGGGTTGCCATGAAGCCTTTTTTGATGAGGTATTCTTGTTGATCTGCATAGAAGCTTGAGGGGGATGAACCTTGAGTTCTAACTTCTTCAGTGTATTGTAAGAACCTTGACAAATATGGCCACTGAAACTTGGAACATTGTTTGTAGGAATAGAAAATTATGTTTCTTTTTCCCAAACATGTATGTTAGTATATTACAGTTTAATGAATATGCTTTCTTACTATCATATATGGTTTCATAATTTAACAAAACATTCACCAAGACTTCACAATGTTTTATTATTCAATAAAAGATTTGCCAAGATCTTATGAGATTTTATAATTCAGTGAAACATTCTCCATCGTTGTAGAAGATAATATAATCTGGTGAGAGATTCGCCAAAAAAATTATATAAAGATATTATATTATTGATAAAATCGCCTCCGAGTTTTCCTATGTATCATGGGCATTAGCCCATTTATTATACATATAAAGTTAGGGTGGTCCTTAAAATTTTCCCTGCAGTGGCTATACCTCCTAGGATGTGAACAGTCTCTTTGTGTTGTCTAAGGATTATGTTAAGAATGCTACTCATCGGACTCACTTTATCCTCGAAAATCTTCTTGCTGTGCTCCTTCTAAACATTCCAGGTTATGAATCTTGGGACCAACATCTAGGCGGAGTTAATGATCTCATTATCTGAAAAAAAATTCCACTATTTTATCAAGGTAGCAATGATGTCATTTACATTTTTTTTTGTCTGCTCGAACACTTCTCCCACCTATTCCAAAGTATTGTACTTAATTTGCATCTATTCAGGGGATTATTTGTAGTTTCTTCCTATCGTATACATAAGTGAAATCTTGAGGGCCAACAAAGCCTCTTTTTCTTAGGTTATCCCATGTCAGAATCTTGCCCTGTTGGACCAGCCACTTGAACAGTTTGACTTTCATCGAATGAGGATTATCCCAAAGTTCTTTCCACTTCTTATCAATGCTTGGAAAGTTAAGCCCTGAATCTATCCTTTTGGCCTCCTTAAGGTTGAAGAGACCTGCCTTGTTCTTTCCCCATCTTAGTTGATCGTCCAAGGTTGACGTCAGGACTTTCCTTTTGTCTAAAAGATCTTTAAGGGATATAGCTTGAGTGTGCAACATGCCTATTCCATGGTAGTCTGGAAGTTTCCATGTCCTCCATTTCTCATTGTTCCTTGATTGGTCCCAATAGTCATGTACCCACCTTAATCCTTTGTTGATGGTATTGGTGTGAATGTATGCTAATTCTTCACTTTAGAGATTGTCCTCCTGCTGCCAATTATCCTCCCAAAATGAGGCTAGATTTCCATTTCTTATCTCCCAGAAACTATGATTTTGGATTAGGGCCCTATTCTCCCATGCGCTATTCCATATTCCAGAACCTTTAACTTGTCCTATCATTCTAATGAGGTTCTTCTCCTACCACCCTCTTGCATATTTTTTCTTCCATAGTTTTGCCCAGGGGGCTTGTATTTCCTTTAGCCATCTCCATCAGATTTTGTCTCCAAGAACTCTATTAAAAATTCCTGGGTCATGAAGACCCAAACCCCCATGGGACATAGGTTTGGATGCGCTGTCCCATGCCACAAGGGCCCATTTCTTGTTTTCTTCACCTTTCCCCCAGAGAAAGTCTCTCTGAATATTTCTTATATTAGTAATTACACCAGTTAGTACTAGAATGGTTGAAAGCATATAGATAGGGATACTTTGGAGGATAGCCTTAGTTAGAATCAGTCTCCTTGCAAGATTCAATGCTCTATTTGTCCATTTGCTAATCTTATCTTTTAGTTTATTATGAATAGGCTCCCAGATGTCCTCGTGTAGCAGTTTGTTGGTGGGGGGAACTCCCAGGTACTTCGCAAGCAATGACTCCATTGAAAGCCCAAAATTCTAGCAATATTTCTTTGTCTTGAAATATTTGTATTGAAAAAGAAGATATTTGATTTCGTAACACCTACCTCTGTGCCTACTGCCCTAGCAAACTCACTCGGAATCTGCTTGAATGCTTTGGCTTCCTTGATAGTGGGTGTGCCTTGAAGCATAATATCATCCACAAATTGCTGATGTGTCACCATATCCCCACCTTGAGTGAGTCTTAGACCCTGAACTCTCCCTTCCTCCTTAGTAGCTTTGATTGCTACCTAACCCTTCCATCATTAGAATGAAAAGGAAGGGAGAAAGAGGATCTCTTTACCTGAGACCTCTAAAATGGTTGAAGGTTTCAGAGGGAGAGCCACTGAGAAGAATTGAATAGCCGACGGTGGTGACTAGTGCCATAACCCATTTAATCCAATTGTATTCAAATCCATAGGATTTTAATATTGCTCTTATGTACGACCAACTATGTTTGTCATAGGCCTTTCCTATGTCCAGCTGAATTATCATTCTTGCCTGTTTATTGGTGTTGAGTGAATGAACCATTTCATGTGCTTGAATTATGCTATCTAGAATTTGTCTCCCTTCCACATAGCCTATTTTCTCCTCTGACACTAGGGTTGGGAGGAGTGGTTTTAGATGGTTGGCAATTAATTTGGATATTATTTTGTATACCACATTGCATAGTGCTATAGGTCTAAATCTGTTTAGAGAGGTGGCCTTTTCGTCTTTGGGGATTAAGGCTATGAAAGATTCATTGAGTGCCTTTAATAAGATGTTGAGAGTCTTCCACTACCTTCAGGATATCTAGTTTAACTATCCTCCAACAAGCTTTGAAAAAGTCCACATTGAAGCCATCCAGGCCTGGTGCTTTCCCATTATGCATCTCTTTAACAAATTCCTCAATTTCTTCCTCTGTGACTGGTTTGTTGAGATTGTAATTATCTTCTCTAGTAACCAATTTAGTAATGTACTGAATAAATTTTTTCGTAAATTGGGTTCTTTCTTTGGGGTTTCATCAACAATTTTCTGAAAATGCTAGACTAGAACCTTCTCCATCTCTTCATGAGTGTTTCTTTCTATTCCATGTTGATCTTTAAGTTTCACAATTCTATTGTTGTTTCTATGAGCTATGGTAGATCTGTGAGAGAATTTGGTGTTTCTCTCCCCTTCTTTAATACATTGAACTCTGGATTTCTGTCTCCAGAATATTTCCTCTTGAAGACATTTGTTATCTCATTCCTGTTGGAGTGACATTGCCATCTCTTTCCTTTCATCTGTATAGCCTTCTGTGATAAGAATATGGTTTATTTCCTTTAGTTTGTTTTTCACATCTCCTTTAGCTTTGAAGATATTACCAAATTCCTTTTTATTCCACTCTTTGAGTCTACCTTTAATGTGTTTGAGCCTACAATGTAGAAGGAACATCTTTGTACCTTGAAGATGAAACTCTTCCTTCCACCATTTTTCAATGTTTGTGAGGAAATTTGAGCATGTGAGCCAAGAATTCTCAAATCTGAAGGGGTGTTCCTTGGTTTACCAAAAAAAGAAACTTCCAATTGAATAGGCTACTGATCTGAACTTCCAAAATGCGGTATGTGCATAGTAATGTTATTACCCATGAGAAGAAGTTCCTTGGAAACAATGAACCTGTCCAATTTTGAGGCTACTTTGGTGTGGCCGCCATTTTTGTTATTCCAAGTGTAGATTCCATTGCTTGTTTCCATATCAACAAATTTCATATTGGTGATGAAGTTCTTGAAGGCAACTAAATCTCTACCAAGTGTTCTAGTTCCTCCTTTCTTCTCCATGAGTGATTTTGTCTTGTTAAAATCTCCCCCAAGAATCCAGGGTAGAGTTGGGTATCTCTTCTTCAAATCCTCCAATGTTGTGAGGAGTCAAATTTTGTCCCCCATTGTCTATGGACCATAGAAATTGGTGATCATATAACATTGTCTGTCACCCACCAGTTGGAAAATCCGAGAAAGGTGATGTCTGGATGCCTCTGCATCAATCAAACCAAATTTTTGTGGATCCCATAGAGTGAGAATGCCACCAGCAGATTTATATGCCTTAACTTCAAGGTATTCATATATGTTTAACAATTTACTTGTTTCTCAAAGATCTTCTCCACCGAGCATTTTGTTTCCTATATGAATACTATGTTAGGTTTTACCTCTTTGATCTTGTTACCTAGGTTCCTTTCTTTTCTTCTACTCCCTAGTCCTCTAATGTTCCAGGTTGTGATTTTCATTGAGCTAGGGTTTCAAAGGAGTAATTAGAAATATCTTTCATCCTTCCTAAGTCAATCATGAGTTTTCCACATTCCAGCAGTAGTTCTTTCTATCTTTTTCCTCCCCTCCTTTTATCTGGATTTTTTGTCAGTTTTCCTATTATTAATCCTATTGAGGAAGTTCTTTTATTTTCCTGGTTATCATGTCTTCTTTTGACTCCTATAGCTATTTGATGTGACTTTTTAAGGAATATTTGTTGTACCTTGTCCACATCCTCCTGCGGGATGGAGTTTATTCCTAGGATTCCTCCTTGTTCTAGGAACTTTTCCAACTCTAGTTTCACCCTTTCTAGGATCTCCTGTAAGTCTTGGTCCTCTATACCACTTTCACTTTGAGTCATTTCATGGTCCTTTTCTATTTCCATGGCACTCAAAGGGTCCTTCATGTGTTCATTTTGTTCCTGAGTGTACTGCGTGATGGTCTCTTTTCCTTTCCCCCTTGTTGATTGATTCTTTGTACTCTCTATATCATCTCCATCTAGTTCGTTTTCTCCTAAGATCTCAAAATTTTTGTGACTTCTTTTTTTTTTACAATTTGCAATAGGGTTATTTTGTGTCTTCCTTCCCCCTCCTTTTCCTTTTCCTCGCACTTTGGTGAATCCTATCTAGTCTTTCCCTTTGTTGGTGTTTAGGTTTTCCTCCCGTTTGTTAAGAGGAGAATCTCTAGATAGGTGCCCATGCTCATGACCCTTGTGACATCTAAACGAGATATTTTCATAGTCAACTATTTGATCCCATTCCTTGTCATAGACTTCTAGAATGACCTCATCTAGAAGGGCTCCTGATACATCCATATCCACACATATACGGGCATAGGAGGTGTATTTTCCCCATAGAGTTGCGTCTGAAATTTTTAAGGAATGAACTAATTTATTTCCTATAGCTTTTAAAGACTCTAGCGTCCAGTAATCTAAAGGTAATGAGTAGAGTCTAATCCATACTAGACCCGAAGTGAAGGTTTCTCATTCTGGCACAAAGTTCATCATCCATGGCCACATATAGAGACCAACAATTGCAAAGAAGTATGGTCATTCTTCAAAAATCTTGTCTTTGTCTTCCATGTTCATGAACATAACTGTAAAAAAAGCTCTGGATCTAAGATGTATATTCAACTCTCCCTTTGGTTTCCAGTTTCATTTTATGCAGATGTACAATGCTTTCTCTCGCATCTAGATTCCCATAAATTTTCAAATGATGGCATAGTTTGCCATGTGATCCTTGTGTGCTTGCAGAGCTGGATCATTCAGAATAACCTAAGGTTTAGCTATGGTCTTGGGTTTACAGGGCCCCATCTTGGCTCTGTTCTCTATTCCGTGACCTTTGCCTTCCACTTTATCCTCCTATTGGTCTTCATTGTGGGACCCTTGATCTACATAGGTTTTGTTGCCTTCCACCTTATGAGTTTCAGTGTTTTTTGTCTTGTCCTCTAAGGGTTGTTGAGGTTTGTTCTTATTCCCTCCTCTTCCTCTATTTGAAATCATATTACTATAGGACGGAGTGGAGCTCCCTCCTCCCTGGGCCTACATGTGTACCTCTTTCCCTCTGTCACTCGCTTAGTTAAACCCTAGAATCCTCTGCAGAACCAGTCTGTTGCCAAACTCAATTGAGGGCTAATTTTCATTATCATTTTTAATTATATACTTATTATTATATATATATATATATATTATATATACATACATATATATATATATATATATTTACAATACATACATACATACATACATACATACATATATACATACATATATATATATATATATATATATAAATATAATATATATATATATATATATATATATATATATATATATCTATGTGTTAAAAATTCAATAACTAAATCTCTCCCGATTTATAAGGAGAAATGAAGGATGTTTTGAAATCTCGACCATTCTAGAAACAAGTGGAATCTAACCATTAAAAGATGGAGCTTTGAATCCTAATAGTTAGATATCGAGATGAATTTTGAATTTAAATGGGAATTCGATGTTTGAATTTTCAATCAAAATTGTAACTAGGGGAGGGATGTTAGTTGTTGGACACACTAGGCCTTGTAATTGCCACATGCGTTGTAAAACATGTGGTTGAATGGGCCTCCCACCTATTGTGGTAGGTAGGTAATAAAGATTTGCGTTGAAAGGGTCGTTCTCCTCCGCAATTTAAGGTTTCTATCATAGAGTGTTTAAGGTTCGATCTTGTTTTGTTCAGGGCCGGTATGTGGATGTTCTTCTACCCTGAATGTTGTTTGGCCTACCTCCATTTCTTGTTCACCTGCTACTCCATATTTTCATTTCCATGTATTTGTTCTTGTGAGCACTACTTTGTGGGTTGTTTAGGGTTTAATTTGTTGTTGCACATGATTTAGCTTAGTATGAATCATTTATACATGCCCATGGCATAAAAATGCTTGGTTAACTTTTCTGTTGTCAACCCTCTATAGGATTTGAGTCAGTTCAATGGTGGATATGGAGGTTTCATCCTCCAGTGGGTTAATATGAAGGTAGTTTCACCACCCCTGTAAGTTTACATTAGAATCATATTTGTTTACATGTTATTTTGAGGTTTTCTTACACCTTTTGTCTTTTTTGTTGTATGTATACTGGGTTTTGGTTGCAAGTCGTGTATGGCGAGTTGTTCGGTTGTTCAAGAGTGATGCAAAGGCGCAACTAGGTGGCTTTTTAAATGGTTTTATAATTGTATTTTTAATCCCACCAACCCACTATCTATGTGTTTGTCAACACATTCTAGCCATATTCTAGGAATGTTAGTCCATTCAGTGGTTTCTTTGAAAATTCATGGGGTTTTTATAAATATTCATTGGTTTTTGTAAATTTTCATATATTTGTTTGTTATATGCTTGTACATAGCGAATTTTGATGATGCCAAATTGTGGGTTCTCTGTAAAAATTTGGTATAGTGCTGGTTTTTGTAAAATTCATAAGGTTTTTATAAAAAAAATTTCTATTTTCTTGTAAATTATGGCTTTTGATGCTGTTAAGTTGTGGGTTCTCCATAAACTTGGTTATGGTGTTGTTTTTTTTTTAAACTCAAAGGATTTTTGAAATTAGTTTGGTATTTCTTGTAAATTAGGGTTTTCCTTGCTTCCAAATTATTGTTCTCTTTAAATTTGGTTTAGGATTAAATTCATAGAGTTATATCTCTTGTAACAAATTCCCCATGCCCTACTTTTATGGTCTGATAAGGTAACAATATTCGTAGTGCATTAATTTAAATATGTCGTTCATATTACCCACGTTCTTCATTTCATAATCGATTCTTCCTCAGTGTGCTACAAATTTTAATTATAGGTTGGATTTTCATTGTGTTTACACCGTTTTATAAACTCATGCTTGGCCAAACTTCCTTGGTATTCCTTTAGAGTAACATCATAATTTTTCTGCGCGTAAATGTGTCATTGTTTTTATTTTAAGTTTTCCATACCAATTCCCCTTATATGATTTTTCAAATGCCTTTCTATGCATTCGAGCATGTAAAACTTGGCTGATTACCATATCGTCGATGTTTCCAGAGTCCACATGTTCTCGTTTCATCACACAGTTGACTAGGATATTATTGAAATAAGGAATTACTAAGGGGGGTCTGAATCGGTAATAGTCAGATTCTTAAAACTTTTTAGGAATATGTCTTTAGTTATTTCCTCTAATTTCTGTTACTTACGAGAGAATGCATACATAATACAAAATAACATCAAGATAAGACATTCATATGTACATATAATCCATCACATGAGCAACATACGCATATTGATGCCGATATTTTTACCTGGAAAACCAAAGGGTGAAAACCACCAATTTTAGTATTGTTATGATGTAAATTAAGAACCTACTTAGTTGCATCAATTTTTTTGTGAGCACCCACTCACAGGAGGCAGTGACCCCCTTAAGATAGAAAACACCTACTTGCCAAGAGACATCGACCTCTTATGAGTGTAGGCCACAACCTTCTCTAGCCATTGTTCTACCTTTCATACAATTTTCAAACTGAAAATAGAAGCAAATACATATATAAAGAACAGGCTCTCTCGGCCTCACACAGTAGCATCGTATCCTCAGTGCACTACTACATAAACTTTTCTCTTGTATTTTTATTCCATAGTCTCTCTAGAACACTCTACCTCATTCCAACAACTCGGTCTAGTTGCACATCTCTCATGAACTCTACTCTACTCTCTTCAGCATCTACAACATTGTTGTCTTCCCCCCCATTGCTCAATGGAAATCATAGGTTTTGTTCCTCAGTTTCACTCTACTCAACATTGTATCTAATTCCTGTTTCCACACTACCTGGGTGTACTTCTGTATGACACCTCCATACTACTATTGCATATACTACTTGAGTTTTACCATTGTATTAATGATGAGGATGGGCTTCTGAGTGCTTTACCAACTCTAAGTGTGATCCTTCATGATAATAATTTAATATAAGTCCACCTTTGCACTTTGGAGAGACTTCCCATGGTTATTAAACTGTTAAAAAAACATAGAATGTACTCTCGCATGGCTCTATTCTTCCCTGAATTTGTTGAATCATGCAAACATGATCATAGATCCCTTACTTCTTCTTGAGGCCAACTGTGTTATCTACTCTTACATGTTGTTTTGCTCATTGCCTTCACTCAACGATATTTGATAATGGCCATTCACTCAATCAACTACCTCCTTTGGTTTTCATTTACTTTCTAGTCGTTGACCCATTCATCCTTTAGCACTCTTTACTATTGTATCGAAGCCTTAACTCATCATCACTTATATTAAAAGAACATTATGAAATCAAATAATTCCAATTCCTTTAGCCACTTAATTCTTAGCCCCCTTCTCAGTTTCTTTCTCATGTGACCACTAGTTGATACCACAGAATTACTACTTAGGTGATAGGGTCATTATACTCCTGTATAGCTCTCACCCTTGGTTATTTTTGGATTACTATGTCCACATGCCAACATACATCAGAGCCCCCTACATCGTAAATTTCTCCAAAGTTCATTTAAAGGGAGTTCTGAAATCCTAGGTGCTAACGGCACTCTATGCCCTTGGTTCTATTAGTCCCCTTTACCATGTGCCAATGCGTCGAATCCCCTTTAATTGTAACTTTTCTATGAAATCAGTTACATAGGAATTCTAAAGTTTCAACCTCTAAAATACTCCCCACATGGCATTGCACAACGCTTGGGTGCTCAGTATTCTCTATGCCCTTAGTTGTTTGGGTCTTCATGACTGAGTGCCATTCCCAATTGGGCCACCTTTATTGGATCAAAGATTTTCTATAAAATAATTAGATAGTAGTTATGAAAAATTCAACCTCTGATATGTCAACCTACGAGATGACATAATGTTGTCGTCATCACTCCATGTGGCACTCCTTTGTGGTGAAACATGTCCCCCAAATTTACCCCATTAGGCCACCAAAAATACCAAATCAAAGTACCTGTATCCCCTATACAACCACATCATGCTAATGTCATCTGATCTCCTAGCTCCTTAGTACAAATCACCTATTTCCATATGTCTAATTGGAGGAGAGAGATAGGGTCTATTAGTTCTTGGTTTTTCAATGATTTCCTTGGTATTCCTTCTCCTTCTCAAACCTTGACACTTTCAAAAAATTGAAATTTATAAGGACTTATG
The DNA here is from genome assembly GCA_000404065.3 of Pinus taeda. Taxonomy (NCBI): domain Eukaryota; kingdom Viridiplantae; phylum Streptophyta; class Pinopsida; order Pinales; family Pinaceae; genus Pinus; species Pinus taeda. Next base: position 70,779 of record APFE030940694.1, read on the forward strand.
AGGTTCTAAGGTTCTAAGGTTCTAATCAACTTGATATGACGAGGTTCTGATATCAGGTCTCAATGTGCTCTGACCTTCGATTTTCTGAAGGCCTCCAACTTTCGATATTCTGATATGTCCTCTGCTTTGAGGTTCTAAAATTGGGTCCCAATGCTCTTCGACCTTTGATATTAGATCGAAGAGTTTTCTCAAAAGAATTGTAAGGGAATCCAACCTCCCATATTTATCCTCTCGAGGTCTTGATTTGTTAGCTTTGTCTAATATTACGACCTTCTTAGGTCTAACTTCAACAGTCAATAACTTTTTATCCACGAGGCCATTTGCAGACTTCAATGCACCTTTGAAAATATCTTTCAAAGAAATTTCCAGTGGAGAGTGTCTGATGTAGGCTTTGATCCCATACTCTACCTGAGAAATTGCTACAAAATTTCCTCCTAAGTTCTATTACGATTGATATCAATGCCAACATACCAAATGCCACAAGCCATCCAAACAATGCTAATTGTCCAACAATATCCCCCTTTTGCATTCATGGTTATTTTTGGGTTTCTATGTCTAAAAGACAATGTAAATAAAAGCTCCCTATATCATAACTTAATTCAAAATTCATTTGAAGTGGAGTTTTAAAATCCTAGGTGCTAGCGTCGCTCTATGCCCTTGGTTCTATTAGTCCCATTACTGTGCACCAACGCATTGGAAAGATTTTCATCATAACTTTTCTCCAAAATAATTTACGGAGAAGTTCTGAAGTTTCACCCTCTAAAATACTTCACACGTGGCATCGCACAACACTTGGGTCCTTGTTCTTCTCTACACCCTTAGTTGTTTGGGTCCTCATGACCGAGTGCCATTCCAAATTAGGGCCCTTTTATCAAATCATAAATTTTCTATAAAACAATTACACAGGATTTATGAAGACCCCAACCCCTAATATGATGACCTCCGAGATGATGTCATGTTATCATCATCACTCCATATGGCACCTCCTTAGTGGTGAAACATGTCACCCAGATTTACCCCATTAGGCCAACGAAAATACCCAATCAAACTCCTGCGTGTCCACCATACAACTGCATCATCCTAATGTCATTTTCTATGTTAGGTCCTCAGGACCAATTACCTATTTCCATGTGTCCAACTAGAGGAGAGAGAAAGGTTCCATCAGTCCATGGTTTTTCAATGATTTCCTTTATATTCCTTCTCCTTGTAAAACCTCAACATTTTCAAAAGATTGCAATTTATAAGGACTTACAAGGTTATGAGGTTCTGAAGGACTCTATCTTCCAAGGTTCTTATATCAAGTCCCAATGTGCTCTGACCTTCGACGTTCCAATGGCCTTCAAATTCAGGTATCTAATATTCCGTCTGCTTTGAGTTTCTATTATTGGGTTCCAATGTGCTCTGACCTCTGATATTAGATCAAATATTTTTCTCAAAATAATTATAAGGGACTCCAACCTCCTATATTCTATTCTCTTGAGGTACCAATTTGTTAGCTTGCTCTGATATTATGACCTTCTTAAGTCTAACCTCAACAATCAATAACTTTTGATCCATGAGGGCGTTTTCAAACTTCAACACGCTTTTGGAAATCTCTTTCATTGAAATTTCTAGTGGAGAGTGTCTGATGTAGGCCTTGAGCCCATATTATACCTAATAAATGGTTGCAAAATATCTACCTCAATTCTAGTCCAATTCAAATCAATGCCAACATACCAAGTACCAAAATCCATCCAAACAATGCTAATTATCCAACAATATCCCCCTTATGCATTGACAAAAACAACATAATATCCCCCTAAAACCAGGCATGATCTTCCTTCTTTTTTTTATTCTCCATGGTAATCTTCTCCCTCTTTGGAATCAATGGAAAACTATGCCCTAGAGTACTCCCTCTAAACCACTGCAACCCACGCTTCAATTGATCCCATATGTTTAGTAGCTTCCAATAGACACTATACTTGAGAAATTTTAGACAAGGAGTCATAACCCCTATTTGCTGCCTGGCATATTCAAAGGGTTCTATTTCCAATGGCATAGTAAATATATATGAAATTTTTTGTTTAGTGGCCACATATACAAGTGTAACAACATTGGCTACAACATGCTCTGTTAAGAAATGGAACTTGATAGGGATGTACTTGGTCTTGGAATGCATGGCAAGATTCTTAGAGATGCTTATGGGACTTGTATTATCACACATGATTGGAATAGGATAAATCAGCTCTACGTTAATATTCTTTAAGGTCTTCTTAATCCATATAATTTGCAAGAAACAAGTGGTAGCTGCAATATACTCTGCTTCAGCTGATAACGAAATGGAGGCCCTTTTCTTGCTAACTCATGAGACTAAGAACTTTCCCAAAAGGAATGTTGCAGCTGCGGTGCTCTTCCTATCATCAATATTTCCTTCCCAATCAGCATCAGTGTAGGCCTTCAACTTAAACTCTTTGATTTTACCATACCATAGTCCTTAATCTTCTATCCCTTGAAGATATTTGAAAAACCTTTTGACAATGATGACATGAATTTCATGAGGGAAAGCTTTAAATCTGGCCACAAGACCCATTACTTGCATGATGTCTAGTCGTGAAACTATGAGAGACAACAAAATTCTTATCATGGATATGTGTGCAGTCTTATTTATTGGCGGTGTCTCATCTTCTTTGCGTAATTTGAAGCCTATAACGATAGGCATTCTAACTGGCTTGCAATATTCAAGCCCAAACTTCTTCATAGTTTCTCATAGGTACATGGTTTAGGAGATAAACATTGCATTTTGAGACTAAGAAATTCGAAATCCCGAGAAGAAATAAAAATATTTAATCATGGACATCTAAAAATTTGTGTGCATACAGTTTGTGAATTGATGTACTAATTGTTACAAGTCACCTCCAAATATTATTTCGTTTGCATATACTACTACAATTAGTAGATGATCACCTTTACTATTTATCTATAAATTTTTCTCTACATTGCATTTCTTAAAGACATGTTGCTAAAGGTATTGATCCAATCTTAAATACTAAGATATTGGAGCCTATTTGAGTCCATATAAGTGCTTTTTTATTTTTCACACAAAATCTTTATCTTCGGTGAGCATGAATCCTTCTGGCTACTCAATATAAACCTCTTCTTCCAGATCTCCATTGAGAAAGGCATAGTTCACGTCCATTTGATATAACTTGATATTTTTATGATTGGAAAAGGAAAGAAACATTCTAATATCTTCGAGTTTCACTACTAGTGCAAAGTTTCTTCGAAATATACCCTATCCATTTGGGAATAACCTTTGAACACAAAATGAGCATTGTTCCTAATTACTTGACCCTGCTCATTTAGCTTTTTCTTTTATTTTTTTAACCCATTTTGTTCCAATGAATTTTTTCTCTTTGGGCCTTGGAACAAGTTCTCGATTGTCATTATTTTGAATCTGATGAAGTTCTTCATTCATAGCTCTCACCCATAACTTGTCATCACTTGCCTAGCTAAGTTTTTTACCCTCAATCTAAGAAAATAGGGCAACATTTGTACACCTTAAACTGCTAACAAGTTTCGTCCTAGACTAAACACCAAGTCTTTGATCTCCAATAATTTGACTATCAGGATGTTATTTTTGTACAAACCTGGATGGTTTTTTGGGCCTTGGAGTTATGCTCATTTCCACGTCTTCATTATATGGGTTAGTTTCATCTTGATCTTAGGGACTAATGCCTTAACTTTCCTCTCCATCTAAGTTCATGTATCCTTTAGAGGACTTAAATTGTGAAGATATTTCATCTATTACTACATCAATGAAATACTCAACCATCTTTTTATGTTTTTTGTAACACTTTTAACCTTTACTTCGAGCAGAGTACCTGAGTAATATACCCTCATCAACGCATGAATCAAAATTTCCAAGCTTTTTACCATTCCTTTTGATAAAGCATTTTCTCCCAAACACCTTGAAGTGTTTAACTAATGTAGGTATTCACTTGCATAACTCATAGGGATTTTTATCACTACTAGGCCTGCGTTGTGTTCTATTTTATATGTACACTATTGCTTGTTTTACGTCTCCCCAAAAGATGTTGGATACATTTGCTTCATCCATCATAGATCTTTCCATTTTTTGGATTATTCTATTCTTTCTCTCAACTAATCCATTTTGTTTTGGAATTTTAGCCAAACAAGATTGCCTCCTAATGCCATGCTCTTCACATAATTCTTCAAACTCTCTTTAAGTGTATTCTCTTCCTTTGTCTCATCTTAAGCATTTGATATCTAAATCTTTTTTATTTTCTAATTGAGCTTTAAAATTTTTTGAATGCTTAAATTCTTATAATTTTTCTTTTAAGAGGACGATCCAAGTGGCCCTAGTAAAATCATCAATGAGAAGCATAAAATAACTTTATGCTCTTCGTATTTTTGCTCTAGGTGGGCCTCAAATATCTATCTAAATTACCTCCAGTGGTCTACATGAAGAAAGTTAGAGTTAATATTTGCATACTTCCATCAGTGATCAAAAATCCTCTTTTCATATCATTTTGGGGTCCCACTCATAATTTTCTTATCATTCCACTAGGCCATGCAAAAAATTAGCCACTGATGGTGGTCCTAGTTCAAAAACATTACTCTTCCCTAAATGTGATTACTTGCTGGAATAGTTTCATATCTTATTGACTATACATCATTCATAAAGTTATTTTTATCATGCCATTTGTATCAGTCATGAGGTTATTTTGTCATCTTCAAATTCATTCCTTCAAGGACTTATTAGGTCTTTTTAGGGGTTTTCAAGGTTTCATTACATCAATAGGATTGACAATGTTCCATTCCATTGCATAATACCAACAAGTAAATGGTGATCAAATAACATCCCTTCACCATGTGAAGATGAATTGTATAGAGAAATGCTTATTTCATTATGTAATTTTATGTCTTTCAAACGTAATAATTTCACCATCCCAAGTTGTTAAATCAGTGTTTCATATATGCCAGACCATCCAAAGATAAATTTGTCAAAAGAAATAGTCAACTAAAAGGGTAAAGTTTGAAAGGGTTAAGTGCATGCCAAAGGGAGTTGTCTTTTCCCAAGGGTGTCTAAATCATCATTTTCCACAAGCACTAAACCCTAATTTCCTCACCCATTGAGATAGGGTTGGCTATGAAATCTAAGACATATGAGTATATGAGGCATAAGGGAGGTAATTTCAGCAAGTATGAGGCCATTCTAACTCATACACATCATGTCTCCATAATTTTTCAATAGGTGAGTCCAAGAGACACATCATTTCCACACATAGGGCAAGTTATTCTTCAAACTATATTTTGTACTAAACAATGATGAATTTGGAAAAAGTGAGAGAGGTTTTTGTCCATACTAGGCCAAGGATGAAAAAACTCCTTCAAGTTTTACACAGGTATCATGTTTTCAGAGAAATATCAAAAATACAGTTGCTACAAGAGAGTTATTGCACTTTTGGAGTGACTTTTGAAAAATCACTTTTTATTATATCTGGTGTCTCCAAATGACTCTTTTGATGAGTCAAATGATAACTAGAAAGACATATATTTCCAATGAGCTATCATTCACTCCATTTGGAGTTGAGGAAGACCTCCAAATGTTTCCTGCAAGAGAACACTTTATTTTTGGACCCTCATTCTGCACTTTTTGATCAATATTGGGAGAATTTACTTTTCAAGGGCTATATTTGATCGTGTTTAATGCTTGATGAGAAAATATTGTATCCAACTAAGATACCTCTCCAATGAGCTATCATGGGCTCAATTTGGACACTGGGAAGGCCTCCAAAATAGCCTTGCAAAATGTGTTGCGCATAGAGTTTGGGCGCTGCCCATAGGACAATTTTCTACTCAATTTGCACTTTACTATGCTGTGACTGTAATTTTTGGGTTTTCTCTCATGGATGACTTTTTTACTAATGTAAATGGTGAGGCATATAAGTAGGATGAATATTAGTTATCGGAGGGTATATTCATTGGATCAAAAGTTCTCTTGAAGTTAAATGAATTAGTCTCCTCCATTTTAGAGGCAAGTTGTTAGGGTTACCTAGATTCTAGTTTCATGTTAATTTTTTGATGGATTAGTTACTCATCTTAGGGACTAAGGTTGGGAGGAGGTTGAATTGAGGTTTTTTTCATTTTAAAGGGTTGGACTCACCTCGATGCTTATTCTTTGAGTAGACATAATTTTTTATCAGTTTTAGCAGGATATTAATGAAAAGTTGCAGCTATTTCTTTGGGATCCATGTGGTATGATGTTTAGTTAAGTTTTTCTTATGTTTTCATGTTTTAAAATGTATTTTGGAATAAATTTCATACTCCTTAAGTGGATGTTTTCAAGTTGATAGGTAAAAACCATAATATTTATGCTCTGTTTTAGGAAAATATTCATAGTCTATGTTGTCTTCAGTTTAGTAAGAATCCATGTTGCTCACATAATATTTCTAGCTCCTCACCTATCCTTGAATCACTTCACCCATAAAAACCTAGAGTGTTGAGCCTTGTGCCTACCCTGCCCCATCAAAGCCCTACAATTTTGACCTAATTTCCTTGCCCTAACTATCTAACTCCTCTTGATCCAGCAAAACCATTCAAAATCAAATCAAACCTTGTGCTAATATACCTAGCCTAATATCATTTTGTTTATCAAATCATCTCAGTTGAGATCCTTACAGAGAGAGCCCTCTCCTAGCCTAGTAGGGCTAGCTACTTAGCTAAGCATGGTTTGTGGTTACGTTGGCATTCCATTCCTTTCAGCATCAAGTTCAATCCAGGTGATAACAAAGAGAACTCTTTTGACTTTAATGATCCCTAGTTTTCTCAATAAATTGACATGATTTATAGATTGAATTGTCAGGCCTTAATAGTCCTAGAAAACCTCTCACTGCTCCCATCTTGCTGACTCTAATCATTCTATCAAAATTTATATGACCAAGTCTCTTGTGCCACAACCATGCTTCGTTCATTTTGCTTAAATAGAATTTTACTCTGGAGTCATCAAACACATATACATTGTTGAATGTTTTGATTGTTTTTCCCACCAGATTTCCATCTTTCTCATTTTGGATCTCACAATCCTTGCATCGAAATATCAAATCATAGCCTTTATCACACATTTGGTTTACACTAAACAAGTTTTTCTTGAGACCTTCCACATACAACACATTTTTAGCTTTCATCTTTTAATCCAAATTGGCAATGCCTTTACCATTAATTATTGTTAGGGCATTGTTTCCAAAAGTGACATTGTTCCCTCTGTATTTTTCTTTTAGCGACATAAATTTTCTCTTATCTCTAGTCATATGCTTAGAACATCCACTATCCACATATCATTTATTTTATTTATTATGTGGAGATAGAGCAAGTCCACATTGCATGCTCCTTTTAGTTTTTTGTTTCTAATTATCCTTATCCTTTTGACAAGTGGGTTGCCAAATATTTTGAGACTTAGATAGGTACTCAAACCTACTTACGCACTCACTCACCTTGTGCTCGAAATTATTATATTTGAAACACTCAACATCACTTAACATGGTAGAGAAGGCATTTCAATCTTTGAGAGGAGAGTTTTCATAATTATACTTATTATACTTATTATATCTAGGATTATCGTCTCTTTCAACTTTGATCCTTCTAAATAAACAACCTTATGTCCAAACATGTCACACATATAACAATAGCCATAAAATAAATAAGTATACCTATTGTAGGAAGGTTTATGAGTTTGTGCATGTAGGTACCTCTGTTGTATTGTTGATTGATTCATTCTCTATTGGTGTGGCTCCTTGTGGTAGATGGAATTATTATTCCAATGATGATCTCCTCTTTGCCTTGCTACCTTTTTTTCTTCATTGATTCTTTCTTGAAGGCTTCTTTTCATAGTTCTGTGGTTCCTCAAATCCTGCAGACCTAAATTTTATCTTTCCCATAAAAGATTCCTATGTTATTGAGTAACCCAAACCTATCTTGTTACCTGAAGACCTTTACTTGTTTAGAATATAATCTAGGTTTCTTGTGACTCCTTCAAATTTTTCATTTAAACCTTTCTCGGTATCCACTCTCTCAAGATCTTTTCTTAGGGAGACGACCTCTACCTCGAGACTCTGACAATTTTCTTCCCATTCATGGATCAAATCACGAAGAGCTTCTTCCTCACATTTTTCTTCTTCCAATTTGACTTTCAAGGATATGATTTCATATTTACATGTTTTTGTGATTGTTTCCTTCTGCACCTTGAACAACTCTTGTTTTAAATGCTTGTTCTCTTCTTCTATTCTCCCACATGTTCGATGTTTTTCTTTTATAGGAAGGGCTAGATTGTATTTTATTTTAATGGATTCTTCAAGTTTTTTATTTTTATAAACACACTCTTCATTGTCTGAGTTGTACATACCTCATTCAACATGCTGCAATTTTTCTTTTAGTTGTGCATTCTTTTTGCTGACCTTAATTAACTCATCAAGAGAATTGATGAGTTCCGTTCAAAGTCCACTATTCCTACTTCTTCGTCTTCCTCTTGAGAATGAGTAATATTTTATTTCTTGGAGTCTTTTGCAAATTCCATAAGTAAGTACTTATCTGAATCATATTCTAAAGAGTTTTCATTGTCTGACTCTGGTGTTGAACTATCATCTTTTGAGTAGAGCCTCTTTTTCTTATAGAAATTCTTCTTCTTATGTTTTTGTGATTTTTTTCTAAATTTCTGATCATATTCATTTTCAGCCCTTTCTTTGTAAGGGAACTTGAACGAGAAATGTCCAACACTCTGACAGCTACTTCGTGCTTCAATTTCCTATAAAGTTAAGCTAGCTCCTGATCAGATTAAGGGCTCGAGCAATCTTGATGATATTTTTTCTCCTTGGCCTTCTTCGACACTTTGAATGTTTCCTTCATGGGTTAATAATTCTCTCTTCCTACTCTCATCTCATAGAATATGAGAGTACTAAGAAACTTGTCCATCCTTAGATGTTTTAATTAGCAATTTCTTTAATATTTAAGACTTTCACATTAAATCTCATGGGTAGGGATCTTAAGATTTTTTGAATAATCATATATCCCTTGAATTCTTGACCAATTTCTCTTATCATATTGTTTACTTCATCAACACTGAGGAAGTAATTTCCTATGCTTTCTTCTTCACTCATTTTTAAACTTTCAATCCTCATTCTAAAAGTTTGAAGTTTGGTCTCCTTGACTTTGTCATCTCCTTCATGACCTTGATTGAGCTACATCCATAGTTCCTTGGCAGACTTACAATGCATAAGATTTACGAGTTCGGATTGACTAAGGCAAAAGAGAATGGAATTCTTGGATTTAGCATTATTTCCATAAGAATAATTTACCATCTGCATTAGTGGGAGAGGCATCAGGGACATCACAATCTATTAGTACATAGCTCCAAACATCTACTCCCAGGGACATAAGATAGGCTTCCATCATAGCTTTCTAAAAGGCATAATTTGTCCCATCAAAGATTGGTATCTTGATTGAGTAAGCATATTAAATCCCTTTCTTACACATAATTCCTTATGGATCTACCTTTCGGTGGTTAAATTCTTTTGAAGGAACTTGGATTTGATTCCAATTGTTGAAATAATGAATTACTGGTTTGGGGGGGGGTAGGGGTTAATTAGTGTTAGTGAGATTCTTAAATTAATTTTGAATATGTATTTATCTTTTACCTCTATTGTTTGCTACTTATGAGACCATTCATACATAGGATAAATGAACAACAAGATAAGGCATTTTTACATGGAAACCCAAAGGAAGAAATAGCCAATCTATTTGTTGTTATGATGTAAATTAAGAACCTACTTAATGAGATCATTTTGCTTCTGAGCACCCACTCACAGAAGGTACTGACCCCCTTAAGATAGCAAGTACCTACATGCCAAGAGACACCAACCTCTTATGAATGTAGGCCACCACCTGCTTTAGCCATTTTTCTACCTTTCATACAATTTTCAAACTCAAAATAAAGGCAAATACATATATTACCAATATAGTTCACTATAGAAACATACTTCTGCTCTTGGTCCTCTACTATTCCATAGGATATCTTGGCCTCACACAAAAACAACCTATCCTCTAATCACTACTACATATACTCTTCTCTCATCCTTTTATTCCATGGTCTCTCTCTGACACTTTACTTCATTCCAACAACTTGGTCCAGCTTCACAACTCTCATGCAATTTGCTCTACTCTCTTCAGCACATGCAATATCGTTTTCTTCCTCCCCATTTTCAATGGAAATCAAAAGTATTTTTTCCTCTAATGCACTCTACTCAATGTTGTCTATGTTGCTTATTTCCACACTACTGCATGTACCTGTTTATGATACCTCTATACTGTTGTTGTCTCTACTGATTGAGTTTTGTGGTTGTATTAAACATAAGGATGGGCTCCTGAGAACTTCATCAACTCTCTATGTGATTCTCCATGTTGAGATTTTAATATTAGTCCACGTACACACTTTGGCAAGACCACCCATGCTTATTAAATTGATCATAGAACTTAGAATGTACTCCGACATGGCTCTGTTCTTCCCTTAATTCATTGAAGTTTGTAAATAAGATCATAGATCCCTTGCTTCTACTTGAGACATACTCCATTATCTACTCCTGCATATCATGGTCTTCACTACCTTGAACCAACAATATCTGATAGTGCCCATTCACTCCATTAACCAACTCCTTTCATTTACATTTACTATCTAGCTGTCAACCCTTTCATCCTTTAAAATTTTGTACTATTTTATCGGATGCATAACTCGTTGTAAATTATAATAAAATAATGTTACGAAATCACATAATTTTTATCTGTTTAGCTTGTTAGTGCTTAGCACCCTTATTGTTTTTGTTAACTCTCAGGTTGTTCCCTGCTTCCTAAAGGGAATACGGCCGAGGTAACCACTGACCAATCTTTTAGCTATAGGTCCTAGCCTACCTGCAACCAGAGATGGCTCTCTCTTTATAGTTTAGCTTTGTTGATGAATGTTTTTAGGCTAGTTATGGTGTACTGTTTTGTTTGAATTTGGTGGGTTGGTGAATTTAGACAGAACTGAAATATAGATCATGGAACAGTTTGGTCCATTAGGCAATGGAGTTGAGGTATTTGTGTTGCTGAAGTAGGTTTATGAAGGCAAAGTGTTGCTGCAGAGCCAGATAGGCATATGTGAGGCAATTTACCAGATTTTTTGATTTATGGAATTAGTGAGTGAGAGGTAGTTAAGAATCTTTCACTATGCTAATAAAGAAAAATGAACGTATTGCTTAAGAGTAGTTAAGAATTCTTAAACAATATTCACCATAACAGAATTAGTTTAGACATGAGCAATCAAGAATTCATATCCATGGCTAATCCAAAGGAAAACATATTTAGAAATAGAGATTGAGAATAGGGTGTTCAAAACAAATCCTGGGCTATTCTTTTTGTCTATTTACTAGGATTATGAAAACATAAGAATTATGGAAAACAAAGAAAACACATACAAATTTCAGAGAAAGTTATTGCTCCAGCAAATGACACAGGATTCTGCAACAGAACAGAGCTATTCATTTCCATCTTCAGACAGCATAGGAACCAGGAATCTCCACCAGCAATTTGTATTATCAAAATTTCTCAAAAATACAATAGAGCTCTTCAGAAAGAATTACACTACAACCGACCCTCAATACGCTATCTGAGGGGATATATATACAAAATAGGGTACAAAATATCTCTATAGAGAGTTATTGTGCAATAAATTGCACCACCAGCTCTCTTACAAAAAGTAAATGAAAACATAACTACAACATTTAATGCTGAGATGGCAGATATCTTTCTGTCAGACAACTTTTGACTTTATGGCTCAGGAAAGTGGGCTGTAGCTGTGCCTTTCACTCTGCGTTAATTGAGCCTGCTGTCTGGGTGCATTGGTGAGTCACTTGTATGGATGCTCCCTGTGATACCTTTGTGCTGATCTGTCTGCTGACCTGTACCGTGACAGAATACTTGATTTTTCTCAAAAAGGAAATAACATAGTGGCATTATCTGGGAATAATTTCCAGCATTGCCTGCCACCAATCAGCTGGAGGTAGTTGATGCCTCCTTATTTTCACCAGTGTTTCATCTGCCTCTGTACATCTGTAGAAGTTTGGAGGCACCTCAAACATATGATTTATCTCATGTTCAATAAAAAACAGATTTTCTAGCTTGTCATACAGAGACTGCCCAGAGGCAGGCCCTACTTCTTCTGTGGAGATGCTAGATGTTGTTATCTGATTTTCAACATAATTGTTGATCCTTGTCATATACTGATTATATGAAAGCAGTTGTCTTGTGCCAGTCACTAGGCTTGGTAGTCCTTTATCCTGTAATATGGTCATCTTTGCCCTGAATTCATCAATCTCTGCTTTCATTTCCTGACATTTTCTCTCCAGAGTTTGAGTGAAGTTCCTCAAGGTCAATATCTTTTTAGCTGTCAGGATTGTATCTGTACTGATGCTTATCTCTAGAGCTGCCAGTTCCTCTCAAGTGCGGTTATTGAGGAAATGTATCATTTCGGTGGCCTGCTCGGGCATTATTCCCAGTGTTGTCCTGGCTCTTTGTATTTCCACATGAGCCATGCCTATCAGCTCAACCTGCTCATAGATTGCCTGGATTGACCTCCATTGGTCCTGTATTGATTAGCCAATTTTGGCCCAAATTATCTTCTTTATTTCTGCTAGGGTTTTACCTAGTTGCAATTCATTTTCCATAGTTTTTACTTTGGCCTCTAAGGCATTTATTTCTCTTTGTTTCTCTGCTACTGTCATCTTGGATTTGTCATAACTAGTCTCCAGCTTGGCCAGTCTATCCTTGGCTTCATTTATTTCAGTTACTTGAGTCTCAAGTTCTTTAACAGCTTTCATCGAGTCCTCCATGCTCATGCTGGATTCTGCTACTGCTGTTGCTTCTGCTGTTGCTCCTGTTGCTGATAGAGCTGTGGTAGGTGTTGGAATAGTAGGAGGGGCTGTTGCTGCTTGTGTGGGATGGGCAGGTCCAAGAGTTTTTGATGTTTGAGGGGGCTGGGAGGCTGACTCCCCTTGCTTGTCCTGTAGTGCTTTCTCTAATTCTGCTTCCATTTGTAATATTCTTTGATTCATTACCAGAAGTAGCTCCATGGCATCATCTACTTGCTTTTCTTGTGCAAGTTTTGTTGTTTGAGGGTGAATGGTAGGAGGCAATTTTGCCTGCCTTCTTAGTGCAACAATTTCACCCTCTTTCTTCTTCATGAGGGCTCTAACACCCTTTGGATCCTTTGGGTCATGTCCCAAATAAATTATTATGTCCTCCAAAGTCTTTATTTTGTTGTCCTTTGCAGAGGAAGACAACCTTTCCAAATCAAGCTGTGTGTTTGTGTTCTTCAAGGCTTGTTTTAGCTGATGGGCCAGCATTGCCCTGTCTGCAAGTGTTGCATACACCATTTCCCCAGTCTCTTTGTGCAGCTCAATCTAATCCATGGGGTGTATGTCTTTAGAAAAGACCTCCAAATTTGTTCTATAGTAATCTGCAGAGGTCTTGGGATGTGGGACTTTAGGCTTTAAATGAGTAAAGATCATTTTTTCCTCTTTACGATCATAGGAAGCCATCAATCTTTGTCTTTTGGCTGGAGTTGCCTTCAAGAATTGATCATAGAGCTGCACTCTCAACAATTCATTCTGTGCCTTGATCTCTATGAAGCCTTCTTTGATTGCAGTTGGTTTCTTGCCCTGTTGTCTTGAGGAGGATACCTCTATGGTGTGTTATGGGGCCTGTTCTAGCTTAAATGAGCTAGTGGCAGTCTGCTGGCTTGTTTGCCTTTCTCTGCTGTGGCTTTCTGCCCTTTCCTCACTGATATCTCCCTCTTCTGTTTCAGGGTCAACCCTTGGCCTCTTGGCTTCTGGTTGCTGTGATGAACCTATTGGAGGTGTGACCTCCTCTCTATCTCTCGTTTTTCCTCTCTCTTCATTGAGAGGAGTTTGCAAAACTGGAAATTGGGGTGGTCCAGTTTGCTCTGAAGGGGCTTGCCCTTGAGTCTGACCCTTTGATGTGCTGGGCTGCCCTGTCTCTGCTTGTTGCTGTTCATCCATTTTTTCTTTCCCCTTTGCTGTAGTTGTTGTTGCAGGAGCTTGCTGGGTGTCCTTTGCAGCTGGAGCAGTAGAAGTGCCTTCTCCTATTTGGACTGGTTGTTTGAACAAGACCTATTGACAAGAATCCACGTCAAGAGTTTTTTCTAAATCTTTCACAGTCTGCTCCATTTTTTCTTCCTGAGTCAATTTCTCTACTATTGATTCAGGTACCCATTCATCTTGGTTTGGCAAAGTGTTGTATTTGTGGGTATGGGAAATGCTTAGAGGCTAGAAGCCTATACTTGACCCTCTTAGCACTGATGAAACCTTCAGGGTCATAAGGGACCCACCAGAAGCTTCTTTTGAGTTTGAGCTGTTGCCCCAGTATTTGATCAACTTCTTGCCAACCATCTTTATTATTCATGACAAATGGGCCTAGGTGGTCTCTGAACTTTAGGTTGGCTTTCTTCTTGTCACTGTGGAAGTGTGTCAGATTAGAGTTTATAAGTTATCTATAGTATTCCAGGGCAAAAAACCTCATAGGCACATATTTTGGGAGCCTGTAGGGATAGAGCTCACAACCATAGATTCTGATGACTGTGTGATTTTGGTACAAGTACCAATCACCTATCTTGTAACTCC